>BMAU01012127.1:600000-810126 GCA_019973935.1 Trichonephila clavipes | reverse complement strand
CAACACTATTTAAGAAACAAATAACATTTAATAATAGCGAAAAATTATGTTGCGGTACAATATGGTCACTTTGGCATCGCGTATCTGAATCTGGTCTTGCCAGATTACATTACATAAAATACCATAAATATGGTTGCCACTAATTCTGACAAAATGTGAACCTTACATTCGACCTCACTCAAAGATAATTATTTTTGAAAATACATAAAAAAGTTGAAATTGTAGCGTAGTTAAAAATTAGAGTCTTAGGAAACATATTGTTCAAACCTTTTGGGAGGACAACAATTACGACGCAAGTGATTTCGTCTTGATGAAGGTTTAGTGGTCACAAAAACTTCTTGATGATCTTCTTCAGATGAATCAATTTCTTCATCTGAGGTGTTATTCTGCATGACATCTACATCTCGTTTGAAGTAAGAGCGAAGATGTTTCACATGGACAACTTTGATAAACTTGTTTTGATGTGTTTTAGATTTGATCTCATAGCACACGGCCCCGACTGGACGAACAATCACAAATGGTCATTTGAAGATAGGAGAGAGTTTGTGATCTCTTTGTATCGGCCAGTCGTATAATACGAGATCTCCTGACTTGAACGAATGAAACCTACAATGAAGATCAAATCGATGTTTATTCTCCAAATGTGCATCATATACATTATTTACAGCTTCTGCCCTGGCGAGAATTAGAAGGTAACGTTGATCTTCGCGAGGAGTGTCATCTATGAAGCTCCCAATGTGAAGTTCACGGGGAAGACGGGGCTCATATCCAAAAAGTATATAAAATGGTGATTTTTTTGTTGAATTTTGTTTTGTTGTGTTAATTTCTAGTAAGGTGTTTGGGAGCAATTCATCCCATTTATCTGGATTTTTGTCAGTCAATTTTTTCAAAGTGGACACAATTATGCCATTTGCTCGTTCAACGATGCTATTTGCTTGTGATGAATAAGGTGGTGTCATTGATTGTGGGAATTCCATATTTTTGTAGGAAATGCTGAGTGTGGCGTGCAGTGAATGCAGTTTCTGTTTCAGATATGTACATACTTGGTGGACCATATCTAAATATTATGCTGTGGTACAGGGAATCAGTCACTGAGTGAGCACCAAGGGATGCAGAAGGTCTTGCTACTACATAACGTGTAGCGTGATCAATGTGGACAAGCATATTGGTGTTTCCTGCCCTTATTTGCGGTAAGCAGATCACGTGACCAGCGGATACAATTTCTCCTGGTGTAGTTGGAATCGGCAACTGCTGCAACATACCATAAGCATTAGTAGTACGATGGTTAACAACTTGACATTTGTGACAACTTCTAACATAACTTTTACAGTCATTTCACATATTTGGTTACCAATAGCGTTGCTTTAAATTGTGAAGTGTTTTCTTTGCGTCCATATGTCCGACATCATCATGACAAGCAATCAGCGCTTGTTCCCTCATTGCCTTCGGAATCACAACTGTAAAAGATTTTGATTTTTCTTTACTCGCACAAGAGTATTGTTGTCGATGTTATAATTGCATATGATTGACATAGTCTTTTTGTTGGGATTTTGTTCTTTAAGTAAGCGAAAAATATATTGACAAAAATCATCTTGTTTTTGTTTTGTACAGATTTCTGATTGATGGCTAGCAGTAACTGTTAAATAAACAGGCTGTGTTGGAAAACGCGAAAGATGATCAGCAATAACATTTTGCTTTCCAGGTCGATGTACAGTTGTAAAGTCAAATTGAGCCAGATCTACTAAATATCTTGCAAATTTTCAGTTAAATGCGGATTTAGCAACAACATAAGCTGTTGTGTAGTTGTCTGTGATGAGCTGAAATTTATGACCAAGTAGATAAAGACGAAACTTCTCGGTAGGGGTCCAATGTATAGCTGCTTCATTACTGTGGTAGCGTGCTTCAGCATCTTTTAAAGTACGCGATGCGTATTCGATGACACGACGCTTTCCATTTTGATCTTGAGATAAAACTGCACCTAATCCTGAATATGAGGCATCAGTTTCTAAAAAAAGTTGACAGTCCTTGTTTAAAATATGCAAGAATGGGAGCGGTGGTAATTGCAGTTTTTAAGGTTTCAAATATGCGCTGTTGGTCATCGGTTAAAACTATGGTAGCATTGCTGGTCTTTTTTCTAAACCTTTCAAAACACTTTTAAGTGGCTTAGCAATAACAGCATAATTTTGTATGTGCTTTCTAAAATGATTGGAAAATCCAAGGAAACTACGAACTTCATGAATAGATTTAAGAGTTGAGTAGCGTTGAACTGATGCTCTGCGATCAGGATCCGGGCGTTCACCATCCAGAGAAAAAATTCTACCAAAGAGAGCAATTTCTGATACTGCTAGTTGTGTTTTCCCTGGTATCAATTTGAAACCAGCATTTCGAGTTGCTTCAAGGATTTTGTTAAGCACTTTTAGATGGTAACTGAAGTCGTCATGGGAAGTTGAGATGTCATCAATGTATGTATTTACATTGTGTGGTGCTATATGTTCAAAGGCCAATTTAATTGCTCTTGTCATTGTAAATGGGCCATTAGTAACACCAAATGACATTCGAAGAAATTCATAATGTCTATCAGGAGTGACAAACCCAGTTTTGAAGATGTCAGTCTCTCTTATACGAATGGTGTTGAATGCAGATTTTACATCCATTTTAGAAATGTAGCACTTTCCTACGATACGTTTAATAACATCTTCCATATAGTCGATTGGGTGAAGATCAAGCTTTGTGATGGAATTAATTGTGCGTGAATAGTCAGTGACAACTCGTCTTGGAGTGCTTTCATGGAATGGCTGCTCTACAATGAAAGCAGGTGCTGCGTAAGTTGAGTTGGAAGGGCGACAAATTTCTTGTTGCAACCATTTCTGGATTTGTATGTTAAGAAACTGGCGATCAGGTTCTGAGAGTCTATAAGGTCATCATCTAATGGGATTATGTTGCAAAAATCAGTTTTAAATTCGATATATGGACATAGTCCAATATTATCATCATCGGAATAAAACACGACAGAAAATTTTCCTATTACTGCATCGAGTTCAGCTTGTTGAATTGTAGATAGTTTGGCAAATTTTGGGATGAGTTGTGCTTGAGATGGAAGTATTTTTGTGTTTAAATCTGATAAAGCTACATCCTCTAAAGGCGGTAATGAGACTTCATTAGAGGCGATGCAGTGAATGCTAGGTTTTGATGCATGAATGCACTTGTATAAACGTAAAAAAAATGGAGTAGAAATGTATAATGCACCTTTAGAGTCGTAGGAGCATCTAGCTTGAACTTGTGGCTGCCAATCAAATCCCAGAATAAGAAGAAATGGAAGATGTGTGCAGATTCCAACTTTAGGCATTGTGTGTACTATATTACCAACTTACAAATTCAAGGCAATCCAGCCTATTGGATTTATTTTGTGATCAACAACCTGAAACTGTCCATCAGTCCAAGGGTTTATAACAACATCAGCTAGAATGCAAGACTGTTGAATGATGGTGATATCAGCACATGGATCACATAGGGCTTGAATTTCGATGCTATTGTTAATCACAACTGGTACCAATTCACGCTTATTGGTTTGAGTTTTAATACAATTCACAGAATTACTTGGATTTGTAGTTGCATATCTTCCAGATGTTGAGTTGCGATTACTATTACTGTTTCGTCGGGAATCTGAGGAGTTCAAATTAGTGGTGCCACGTTATGTATTATTACCATGATTTATTGAGCCGCTGGAAGATAGGAGAGGATCATTCGCTTGACTGCTGAGTTCTTGAAATAGACTTGGTCAAACTACGGATGAACTACGTGGAGGAGGTGACAAATGACACATGAAAGAGGCATGACCTTTGCGTCCAAATCGCCAGCAATTAATATCTTGAATATTGTCAGTTGTGGGATTGTACTTAAGAAGGTGTACATCATGTGTGTTTAAATATCTCAATTAAAGGTCTCGAGAATTGCTTTTTATTCTCTTGTTTAACACTTTGAATAGCATCAATTGATGTTGCTCTGTCAACTAATTCTTCGACTGTGTCAAATTTTTGAGTAGCTAGGGCAATTTGCCATTTTTCTTCAGTAACACCACCTACTGTCATTGAAATGCGGTCTTATTGTGGAATTACAAAAGGAGCTTTTTCCAGAAGAGCATCTTTTGCGTAAATATAATCGACTAAAGTTTCACTGTGCTTCATTTTTCGTTCACTTTGACGTACTAAAAATTCTTGCATTGTGATGAGTCTTTTAAATCTTGAAGCGAAAGCAGTTTTTCAATCATTGAAATTCTTTCCTGTAGTTAATTGCCAATTTTGTACAGATCCAGAAAGGCGAGAAATAGCATTTGTTAATTTTAGTTCATTAGACTAGTGAGCTAATGTTGAAATTCTTTCAACTTTCTTCATCCATTTGAAGGCATCGTCAATGATATCTCCTTTAAAAATTTGAATCGAATTTGCAGTGTCATTGGTGGATGTAATTTGGATCACATTTTGATTTGTTTGTCTATCCAGCAATTGTTTTTGTGCTTCAATTAATGTAGAGCAAACAGCAGCAATACTTGGGTCTATTTGAGGAGGAGGTGGTTGAGGAGGTCGATTACTTAAAAGTTCTACTTGTTTTCGAAGAGATTTGATTTCTTTTAATAATTCTGTTTAATCAGAAAATATTCCATCATCATTCTTTTGTGACTGCATGCGAAGAATAGTTAAGTCATTTAAAGAGAGAGAGAGTTCCATCGTTATTTTTTCATCATTGTCCTCCACAATGCGTGAAATTATTTCATTTTTATTTCCATTTGTTGAAAGCTTTCTGAAATGCAATTCATTCTTTAGGTCGGCGATTGTTAGATTAGGAATCGAATGTGGTTCTAAAGAGGACAAAATATCGGCGGCTGTTGACATTTTTTATTGTTTTAGTTAGCAAAATGAGCTTGGCGCTGTCTTTGATATTGGCGATGTCTTTTTGGCAGGGATGGCAAGAAGTGAGGAATGACTTCAGTTGTAGAGCGAGGTGATGCTGTTTTCGGCGAGCTTGGCGAAAAGGAAGATTTTTGTTTTATTTTCAGATTTTGACGATACTGGCGAGAAACAAGGAGTAATTGCGGTTGAAGATCTTGGCAAGATTGTGTTCCGTCAACTCGGTGATTTTTCGAATAATCCTTTAGGATTAACGTGCACGTCGGTGAATTAGAATTAACTTCACTGCATGTAAACAGTTCTATAGCTTGGAATATTTCACAGTTTTACAGTTCTTTTGAAAATCGGCTGCGCCATATAAGATAAAAAGATGTATGGAGTAGATAGTTTAGAAGAATGTGTAACTATTTAAGAAACAAATAACATTTAACAATAGCGAAAAAATTATGTTACGTTACAATACGGTCACTTAGGCATCACGTATCTGCAACTGGTCTTGTCACATTATAATACATAAAATACCATAAATATGGTTGCCCCTAATTCTAACAAAATAGGAACCTAAAAGTTAGATGTGCCTAAACGGGGATTAAGGTTAAGAACCCCTGGTGAATAGTGAAGAGATCATGTTTTGTCAAATTTTTGATCGTTGGTGTTGCTTGTTCAATGAATTAAGGCAGAATGTCGAGGATGAAGGTCGAAATCGGGGTCCCTTCACATCCATAATTGAAATCCATTTTTCTCGAGTGTTATCAGACAGACAGGCGCAAAATGGTTTCCGTATCTTCCATTCTGCGTATTGCTCATGCTCAGGTCAAACATATGAACCATGACAGTGGCATACACATACATACGGACCCACCAAGCCCTTTTTTTCCGTTTGACTATAATTCTAAGTCAGTGTTTCTCAAACTTTCACTACTGGCGCCCCCCCTTTTCAATCACAATTTTTATCGCGCCCCTTATACATTAATAATGTACTGAATGTAATAATAATGTACTTTGACGCTAAAGCTACTATACGCGATCTTAAGTATAAACCATACAAATTAATAGCATAAGTATTACAGTTTGTATACTACTTTTTGCAAAATAAATAAATTAAGTAAGACAGTGCTTCTCAAACTTTCACTACTGGCGACCCAATTTTCAATCACAATTTTCATCGCCCCCTCCAATAATAATGTATTGAATGCAATAATAATGCACTTTGACTATTAAATTTTGTATACGTTACTTTTATATAATATATATTTTAAGCAAATTACTTTTAAGTAATAATTATGTTATGTTTTTTTTTTTTTCCTTTCTCATTTTTTTAAATTGGGACAGATTGCAAAATGACATTTAATTAAAATTTTATTTCGTCCATCATGCATTTCTAAAATTACAAATGTCATTAGAACAAGTAATATAAAAATAAATTTTAAGGGGAGTTGGAAACCTCTCTCTCTCTCTATACTGACAATGTTAAATTGGCTGTTTTCGATGTACCTTTTCTCAAAATCTGTTTTATGTACATGCTTGAAATTTTTCATACTATTAAAGTACACCTCTCTCATTATACTAAAATGAGATTTTAGCTAATTTTGAATTTTTTAATAAATTATGAAATATTTTATCAAACATTGCGAAATTTGAACCATCTTTTACTTAAAAAATTTGTAAAAATTAAATTTTTGAGTTTTTCAAAAAAGCTCATTTTAGTATATATTAGACATCATTATAAATAATTCATAAAAAATTTACATACCTGTGAATAGTAGTTTCTCAGAAAAGGTACATCGCACATTAAAATTTACATTTTGAGATAAATTGATTTTAATGTATACAATGAGACTTCTAATCGGCTGGGAAATAAAAAATAAAAGGCTCTGGTGCCGTTGGTTGAGTCCGAATAATAGCCAGAGATGGAGATAGTACTTAAATTTATATTACAAGAAAATAAATATTTACAGTTAAAGTTTACACTAAAAGGTAATAATGAGGTTAAATGAAAATTACACCCTTGAAGGTGCTGCGGATTGATGCGAACAAGACCTTGCGTCCGTCCGTTGCGTTTTCAGTTTTCAGAATGTGTCCCGGTACCGGTTCCAAAAAAGTTTCAGTTGGGGTAGGAAAGCGGGAAAATCTCCCGCACTCAGTTACAGTTAAGTGAGGAGTGGAAAGTCTGGCGCACTCAGTTACAGTTAAGTGAGAAGTGTAGGAAACAGGCTCAATTTAAAATAAAAGATACATGTTTTGGTTTATATCAATCGTTACACTTTTAAGCAAAACAAAGTAATTTTTTTACAATTTTCGCCATTAAAATGGGCGTGGCCCAAATTCAACGAATATTTAAAAATACATTTTAAAGGCTTCTAAATACCCCAGAGGGGGTTCAAGTAAGGTATTTTTAGAAAGGTTCAAATCTATACAATTTGAAAATGTAAAAATCTCAAATTGTCAAAAAATAAGATTTTAGCTTTCCAACACCCCTTAAGTCAATTCCTACTTAGGCCAACAAAGAAAACTTATTTTAGTTACTTTTATTAAATAGTTTCAATTAATACAAATATGTAATACATATGACAGAATCACAATGTTAAGCGACAAAAGTGAAAGCGATTTTCCTTGCAATTTTTCCTTTTCTTTTCTATATATGGGGTATTGGAATATTCTTTTTAGTTGCTATTTATTTATTAATTAAATTTAATTAGTGTAAGAAAATAGTAAAGTAAAGAAGAAATCACACACATTCTTAGAAATTAGGCCATCTCGGATGGAATTCGAACTACCGTCCTTCAGATTAGAAGCCCAGCGCGCTATCCATTGCGTTACAGGGGACAGCACTAAAAGTTTTCCTTTCTATAAATGCTTTTGGACTATAATTTTTGTTTGTTACTATTTATTCATTTTTTAATTTAATTAATGAATTAAAATTTGAAAGAACTGTATTAACATGAAGTGTCACCCACTACAAGTTTTAAAAGATGTATTTGAACTTGAATGAATGAATAGAAAGTATTTTATCAACGATTGAAAATTTGAACAAGATATATATGAGAGAGTGAACTTATAGTAGAAATTGAAAAATAGTCTACTTTATGTTGCGCTCTCATATCCATCACATCTGGCATTCTCGCGAGCGTCTGCGGGAGTCTGGCCAAACTATCGGACGTCTGCGCAAAACATGTAATAATGCTGTACCCTCGTACAATTCCAATCAGTCTTGGTCCATTCGATGCTTCTATAGCTACCAAATCTATCTTGAATGTACATTTTTATAATTTGCGCGTTAGTTGTAATTCACACTATTAAGTATTAATGCAGAAAATAGAAACAAAAAAAAATCATGGATAAATTTTTAAGTCGTAAGCGAACATTCGACGATAATAAAGCATCAACAAGTGCACAGACGAGCATAGTTCGAAAATTAAATCAAGGAAATATTCTCAAGAATACTTGAATTTTGGATTTACCACTACTGAAGTAAATGGAGAAGAAAGCCCCTGTGTGTTATTTGCTCAAAAATATTGGCAGCAGACAGTATGAAACCTAATAAACTTAAAAGACATTTCGAAACGCTTCATGGTGAGTATATTAACAAACCTCGAGAGTTCTTTGAATCAAAATTAAAATCATATGGAAAACAAAAACATTTTTAAAAAAAACTTTATCAGTGAATGAAAAAGCTTTACTTACTTCTTACAAAGTATCATATAAAATAGCCAGATGTAAAAAGCCTCACACTATTGCCGAAGAGCTTATTTTGCCTGCAGCAATTGAGATTGTAGAAACTATGTTTGGAGACAATTTTGCGAAAGAGTTGCAGTCCATACCCCTATCAAATGATACTGTTTCCCGTCGAATTGATGATATCGCTGAAGATGTAGAGCAACAGCTTTTTCGGTAAGTTGCGTGATAAATTGTTTTCAGTTCAGCTTGACGAGGCAACAGATAGCAATAAAGATGCTCATTTCATTGCGTATGTTCGATTTTGGGATGGTATGTCAGCGGTAGAAGAACTACTTTTTTGTAAACCAATAAAACTTAAAGCAACAGCAATAGCATTATTTGATATTTTTAAATAATTTTATAAACGAGGCAAATATAGAGTGGAAAAATTGTTTCGGAATATGCACCGATGGTGCTCGTACAATGTCAGGAAGATTTAAAAGTATACAAGCACTTGTGAAACAAAAATCTCCACTGTGAATCTGGACACATTGTATGATCCACAGAGAAGCTCTGGCTTCCAAAGAAATTAGTCCTGGCCTGAATATTGTGCTAATGACAGTTGTGACTGTAGTAAATTACATAAAAAATGAGACCCCCCTAAAATCAAGAATCTTTTCTGGACTTTGCAAAGACATAGGCGCAGTGCATTCATCGTTGCTGTTTTATTGCGAAGCAAGATGGTTATCACGCGGGAAATTTTTACAACGTGTTTATGAATTAAGAAATGAAATTACCATTTTTCTAGAAGAGGAAAACCTACCGGAAGCTGAGAAATTTTGAGATGGTTTATTTCTGATGAAGTTAAGCTACTTAGTCGATATATTTGAGAAATTAAATATATTGAATCTTCAACTTCAAAAAAGGATCAAATGTACATATGTTTGACACGAGTGATAAAATTAATGCTTTTGTAGAAAATTAGAATTATGGAGCCGAAATTTAAAGCAAAAACCTAGAAATGTTTGAAAATGCGGATAAATGTGTAAAAACTTACAAAACTGAAGAACAACATGTGGAAGTTGTTTATAAAACTATTGAATATCATTTAGCTATGTTGGCAAAAAATTTTGAAAATATTTTTTGCTGAGGACAACTTGATTGCAAGTTACGATTGGGTGAGAGATCCATTTCAAAATACCCCAGAAGGGCTCTCCACTACCGAAGAAGAAAGTTTCATAGATTTCACATCTAGTGGCGAAATTAAAAGACAATTTTGTAATAAAACTCTCTTTCAATTTTGGGCAGAAGTAGATGATGAATTTACTGAACTGAAAACAAAAGCATTTCGTATACTTTTACCGTTTTCAACATCGTACCTTTGTTAAACCGGATTTTCTGCGGTGGTTGCTTTGAAGACAAAATATAGATCTCAAAATATAGAAAAAGAACTCGGAGTGTCAATTTCTAATATTAAGCCTTCATTTGAAAACCTTTGCTCTGCAAGACAAGCCCATGGAAGTCACTAATAATAATTAAACTTGCTCTTAAATTAGTATTAATAAATTAGTTATAAAATACATTGTGCAGTACTGATACATTTATAAGTACACTGGCTGAAGTACCCGTTATGTTATTATTTTTTTTAAAAAAATAATACGTTATTCTTGAAATAATAGCTTAATTGTAAGAAGAGTAAAACCAAGTGCACAACAATGCATACAAAAATATAAAATGATTTTTAAATGAATGCTCTATTATAAATAGTTTAAAACGAACTGTAATTTTAAGCCTCACAGAATTAGCATTTAGAATTAATATTAAATAAGGAAAACGAATGAAAAATTCCAATGAAGAATAATTGTGTTATTTTTAATATTTAAAGCGAGAAACCTTCAAAATGTTTTAACCCGGAAGCAGGCACCCACTCCACATTAACGTTAATGGTCGCGCGATCACTTCACCAAGTCACCCCAATCCTTTTTTATAATTATTTTTCTGTGCTCGATAAAAATCACAATTGCAGTGAATAATTTAACTAAGAGAAAATATACTTATACCTACTTTAAAGGACTTTTTAATTTTTTTGATGATTTGAGAAAAATCAATAAAACTAAAGAAATTGTTCCAAATGTGCGTGCCCTTAATAAAGAACATAAATCACAGACACTTTTCACTATTAATACAAGAACGTTATTTGCAATCAAAACTGTCATATTTTGCTCACGTTATTGTAATTTTGCTATTCTTTGATGATCTACAAATAGCATGTGTAACCTTTTCTTGCTTTTTTTCTTTTTGACAAGGTGAAGTGTTACATTTATGGCTTCTTAGTTTTCTTGATATCTTAATTTTCTTGATAGAGTTCTTTAGGCAGGATTTGAAAATTACAATTCAACTTAAACGTTTCATGTCTATCACTTTTGTCATATTTACTTTCGCTATCACGATTAATATGCATTATTTCATCAGGTTCTTCAATTGCTTGATCAGTTTCATCTTCGTTCAATAGAGAGATCACAGATGCCCATTTTTTATATTCTGCTGATTTACATTTATAAACCATAATAAGTTGTACAACACAGCAATTAAAACCACAAAGTTAATCGTAGGGGAAAGTATAGCATATTCATAGAAAATATTTCTGAACAAAGTGGTCATGAAGGGAACTCGATCAAAACAAGTACCTTGATTGTAAAAAACCGTATGCCACTCTCAAAAGAGGCATAAATGTGACAAATTCATTTTAGTTTCCATTAAGATTGTCATATCGGAGGATACTGTCAAGAAACTGTTAAAAATAAACAGTTTTTACCAGAATTTGGAGTGATTCAGCGCCTCATGCAATCGCTCCCATGAAAAAAATGTATTCGATACAAAAACATCGATGTCAGTTATAAAAAAATAATTGTGTAAAACGTTTTTTATAATGCAATTTCAGATTACTCATAAAAATACATCTTGGCTAATTAATCCTTCAAAGTGCTCAATATAGTTATCCATACATCATAAAACTCATTTACATGGGGGGAAAAGCAACAGAAAAATATTATTTACAACTTTCCCAAAAGAAAAGTAGACGGAGTTAAGCATACCAGTAAGTTTTAAGGTCAAAGAGATGATAATCAAAAGTACTATTCTAGAGGTTACAAGAAACGTAATAAAAAATCTCTCATCGCGGGATTACAGCAAAGCAAACAAAATATCTTTTTTTTTTTTTGGTTTTGGGATCAAAGATAGCTAATGAGCGTTTGAAATGGAATCTTTTGAAAGTGGAAAACCAGATGATATATATAATTTATATCAGTGTAAATGTGTATTTTTTATTTTGTCAGAAAGCATTTTGTTTTACTTCATTCCAAAAATAATTTTTTTAAGCCTTTTATATTTTCAAGATGCTCGCGCTCCCCTCGAAGGGTTATCGCGCCCCCAGGGGGCGTGCCCCACAGTGGAGAAGCACTGTTCTAAGTATATAGTACGTAAAATTTAATCAATTATTTGTAATTAATGCTTAATTTTATTAAATAATGCTAATTATTTAGTCAATAAATAGTTTTTTACTGTGTTTTGTACCCGAAAATTGACAAAATCAAAAGGAGCATGATACAAGAATGGTGAATTTTCGACCCCGGACCCCTCCCCCTGAAAAATTCCTGTGTGCGCTATTGATCCATGATGCTTCCGGTTACGCAAAGTGAGAGAGAAAAAGAGTACCGAAAAAAATGAATTCCTGTACAGAATGAAAAACGGGTGTTACATGTTATCCCAGAGACAGCGGTCACCTTAATAACGTGGAAGCATCCAAGTTCACCAGTGAAAAAAAATTCCTTAAGAATCAGTGCTGAGATGGAGCCGGCTGTGCAACAATTCTCTGAAGCAGAAGGCACGGAGTTTTATCAGAGTGGTTTTTTAAAACTGATTGCACGGAATGACAAATGTCTCGTTTGAAGTGGTGACTACGCCAAAAAATAATGCAAAATGTATAGTTAACGATATTATGAAGTAATGTATTTTGGGGTAAAACAGTTTCATTGTGAAAAAAGACCAAAATTACTTTCGGAACGTCGTTGAAGATTAAATCATTGCACATATGAACTTAAAAATAGGTACAATATTTAAAAAGAAAATTCCACTTATTATTATTAATATTTAAAATAAGACATCAAACTCATTTATCTTTTTATTACCTTTTTACTGAGTAATGATTCTCAGGATAATGTTTTCTGTGCAATTCCATCTTAGTGTTCAAAGTAAGCAGGAAAAGCTTTAATGCATGATATTACAAAACAATGATTTCACTCTACTTTAGAACGAAGTTCCTTTCTTCTACGGAAGTTGAGATTCATTTTATATAGTTCTGAAATAGCATTTTAGGATTTCATAGTCATTCAATAATAAACATCTGTCTAAATCATTGCCTTCGTTTAACCAACCAAAAAAAAAAAATGCTTCCTCGTCAAAATTTTCCTTGCTATTTGTATTTTAAATTCTTCACCACCTCTTTAAATTTGACGGTAAAATGAGTTTCTTAGCAGGAACATTATCATAAATATCATTCAAAACTGTCAAACACTTACAGAATGTTTTTACTTCAACTGCAACTAACAATAGAAAGGCAAGTATTCTTATTCCATACAGAGATCCAGAGCTAAAATACAATAATAATGCAATTAGGGATTGCAATACCGGGATACCCAATATCGGTATTTTGAGCGATTTGTATAATTTTGAAATACCAGTATTCATAAGTTTAAATACCGGTTTTTCGTTATTTACTAGAAATTTCTTAAAATTGTCTCCACTATATGTCCAGGGATCACCAACATCGCAAAATAATGTACGTTTTTATTTTTGTATCTCCCTATCTGGCGAAATTAATTAAACTGTGAATACAAAGTTGTATCGTACAATCAAGAGAAGTGATAAAATATGTGAATCATCCAAAGAGGCGGGCTAAAAATATCCTGTTACAGCTTAGAGTGATACTATACACGCTCAGGATTCGTAGACTGATATTCATATCTGGGAAAACAAGGTCATAATTATGAAGAAAGTGCGTAATATTTTGATATTTTTTAAATTGGTGAGTTTGTTATTCACACTGTATTTGCATATCATACTTTAGGATTCAAAATATTTTTTATACGAATATAGACTCACACATAAATAATAACCCATAATAATGAATAAGAATAACTTTAAAGAACATAAAAATCAGTTGATAATACTTCGGTTTGGTTTCATTATTTATATGATGAAAGAATGTAGTGGCACAATGTAAAAAATGCTCTAGTGTTATTAAAATGAATGGAGAAAGTACAAACGGGGACTCCATACACATTTAAAAACGAAACATGATACAAAATTGTTAAAGATCGAAGAATATAATTGCTATGAAGATACAAATTTTAGCACACTTTATAAGCCCAAGCCACATCAGAGATTTTAATTATTTTGAAAAAAAAGATAATTCCGATGAAATTATTGCTCAAAGTTACGTTCCAGGCTGAATAACAGTGAAATTGATGCATTGTTTTTTAAGATTACATTTCAAAAATTTGTGCTAGTATCACACACTGAATAGTGATATTTACACTTTTTTGTGATTTAAATAAATAAGACGTTTCTTTTTACTTTTTTTGTGTGTGTTCTTTATATACTGTTATAATTTATAAGTTACAAATTTTTTCGTTATATTTACACTCTAATAAAACTGGCAAATATAAAACAAAGAAAGACCTGCGTTTTCGTGCTTTTTCTAAAATTTCTAATACTGGTATTATAGCTGGTATCCCGGTATTAAGATCTAAAAAATACTGAATAGTGGTATTGAACTTTTGGTGTGATATTGCAATCCCTAATTGCAATAGAGCACACAATACAGTAGTTTACTCTGAAAAGACTGAGGTTCAAAGTCAAATTATACAAAAAGAAAAATGTAAAGGATAAAAGTTAGATATAAGGAATTTAAAACAAAATAAAATTTGCTATAAAATGTCTTTGGTTTCTCCCCGTATCTTAAGAAAACACAGTTCTCTGAGAATGCTGAGCAGAAGAGGAGCTGCTCAACGTTCATCAACACACCTCTGCAACAAAGGGGGCAGACAGAACTATCAGCTATAATTATTTCAAGGTGTATGATAACGATTCACATTCATTTCTACAAATTTTATTCTTTGTCTCCGAAAAAAAATACAACAGAGCATCTACTAAATTATTGAAAATTTGATTAATTTGAAAAAAAATTAAGTCTAATTTTTGTTTGGTTATTACAAATAGTACTGAAGCAAAATATTATAATAACTGTTTAATAATAAAAATTTATAAATTCTGAAGCATTTGAATGTATAAAGATGTTTAAATAGAAAGAATTCTTACATTTGAATTATTTTTTTTGTATTATAGAAAAATTTCAATAGAATGATATTTTAAAAATGTGTAAAATATATATAATGATACACTGAAACTATACAATTTTTTTATGTATTTAGAAAATACTAATTTTATTTATTTATATATATTTGGATGAGAGTTAAGTAATAATGTACTGTAATTCAGGGAATGTATAAATTGTCTAGTACGGCTTAATTCTTCAGTTAATTTATCTGCTTTACAGTAAAAAGCTATTGAAAAAGCTATGACTTTAGCTATTTGTTCACTTTTTTATTTTATTTATATTTAATTCAATCAGTTATAGCTGCATCTTTGCCCATTTTATTGTTAATCTTTTTTAACTAATTAGTACTTATGACTTAATCATTATGTTTGAATTATTTATACGTGTTATTTACCATATTTTCTGTGTATTACGGTTTGAATGCTAGAGTGAATACTTTTTTTACTATTTATATCATAAATTAAGCAACATGAGTCATTGTAAATACATTATTGTCTTTTTAGTTTACAATTTAATGAGTCGCAATTAAGTTTGTTATTTAAGAGAAGAACGCTCTTGTCATTAATGCTAGTGAAAATATAAACGTGTGAAATGTTTGTAAATTCAAGACTTCATGTACTGTGTTTAGACGTGTTTTGAGTAGAAATATTTGGAGTCGGTTTTAATTATTACATCACTTGAAACTTTTTCAATAAAAGTTTACTTAAAAACGTTAGTTTTTACATAGGATAGAAATAAATTTTGTCTTAATTTCTTTTTAAAACATGATAATTTTTCTCTCCTATGTAATTAAAACAATAGTTGATTAAAGTTGGAATCGACAATTTCTTGATCTTTTTATTCTTAAACCATGCATTTGTAAAATAAAACTTTATTATAGGATTAAAAATGCGTTTATTCCTATTGTGAAACATGCTCTTGCTCATTAACTATTCATTAAATATCTCTCAAACAAGTCAATATTTTATTATTTCAAATGAATCCTTTGAAAAATATTATTAAAATAACACATCCGGTTGTTTGTAAAATAGAGCTAGTTCCATTTGTTATTTTTACTAACAAGGGGAGGGCACGATTAAGGAAATTCATTTGGGATCGAGACTTGGTGTAATAGTAGTACTCCTTTAGGGTGTTCACCCCTCAATGTAAAATATGCCTATAATAAATTATAGTTTGGTTGAATGGGTGTTTAAGAATTAAATGTTCAAGATCGAGGAGTAAAAGAGTAAAATAAAATTAAATGCCTACAATGAAATGATCTATAGAATATATATTAGTAATAAATGTGACCTTTTTAACGACTACGTTAAAAATAAGGACAGCAAAGTATCGTTCAATATCATCTTCATCTTACTGTGATAGAAAATCAAGAGGCTTAATGCCAGTGTCCCACTATGTTGCCCTGAGATGACTCTAATGCAAAGAAAAATCACCAGAATTCCGTGCCAACAGGCATTTTATGTTTAATTGTGAAGCCTTGTAAGAAAAGTGAATGCTTCCAAACTTTTACTAAAAGGTATTTAAATTTAAAGAAATTACCAAACTTTTCCTAAATAAATTGCTGTTACGGTTTAAGCCCTTTTAAAGATGAAACTTCTATGGAAAGTGTTCACACACACATAACCCTATTTTCTGTCAAATCTTTCACCTTAAGAGATAATACCATTTTCTGTGGATTTTAACAATTCTTCACTAACATCGAGACTTTAAAGAGTGAAATTGAATATTAAAGTCTAAATACATTATTTCTTGGATAACTACGACAGAAAATCCTTATTGAAAGATATTTTAAAAATATATTCTAAGAAAACTAGAATTTTAGTTAAAGCAAAATTTTTCATTTTGTATAGCATGTACAGATTTTCAACAGACAGCAGAATGTATCAAATGAAATTCACAAAAATAAATATTTCTTGGAGAATTTCTGCTCTTTTATTAAAATTTTTAGTTAACGAATAGTTCGGCAGTATACGGAACAGTTATAATTCTGTGACAGGGAATAGTCGATTACGTGATGTCAAATATTTCAAGTAAATTTCGATGATTTAAAAATATCAGGATATTCAAAATATTTTAAAAGTAGCAACAAAGATGCATGAGAAAATTTGTTTTTCATTTATCATAATTAGTGATTTTTTTAGATGCTTTAAGTTGCCATTATCTGATATTATGGTCAAAATAAGTAACTACAAAAAGAGTTATACTGAAGTGTGTTTAATTCTTAACAAAAAAGATTTATACTTCTATAATGTATACTTTATAAAAATGGCTTATGTATTCAAGGTAACCCGAAAGATAATGTATGGTTATAAATAATTCAAAAATTGAATAGATCTTATACGCAGTAACAATTGTTGGCAAAATTAATTCATAATGAATGTGATATACATTACAAAAGTCTTTCTTTATTTAATACTTTTGCATTTTTGTACTTGATCTCTTTAACGGGCACAAAGTTAAAATACAATTTTCTTTGATAAAATACTTGATAAATGTAATGTTCTCATCCTCTATAAACATATTTAGTACCCCAAAGAAATCTAATCGTGGGTTTTTTTCCTGGGTGGTGGCTAGACGTTATAGCCACTGCGCATTTAGGACATTTAACTTAATTTTCAGGAGAGAAATAATGAATCATATAAAAATAAACTTTTTAATAAAAAATTAACATTTATGTAATAACTATTCCAATAAAAATTAAATAAAAAGTATAAGTTTAATTTTATAATAATAGAATAATTGTACAACATAAATACTTTCTTAGGAAATATATAGAATACTTAGAATATACATTGAACTTGGCAAATATCTACATTTTATGTTTTATTCAATTTTAGTATGAAAAGTTAAAAATACAGTAATATTTTTGAGAATTTAAATTAGTTATTTCTCAAATTTGATGAGCTATTTACTGTAGAACTTAATAATATGCAAACTTTTTCTTTGAGCAGGAAAGCTGTAATGAAAGATTTTTGAACCCGAGAATCTTGTAAAGATATTGTAGGCAAAGTTTGTTTATGTTTCTCACCCCCAACATTCTCACGTGATTCTAAATGCTCTCCCTCGAGTACAGGAAAAGCGAAAATTTCTTGGTTATTTTTCTGTTCTAGATGGGCCGGGGATAGAGCCTCTATCCACATATTTAAGGTTTCCAAAAACCTAAATAAAACATTTTTTTAATTGTACAATTGCTTAATTCATTCAGATGAGAGAAAAGTATACTTAAGACATGTCGAAATTTTTTCCAATATAAGAAATTTTATTTATAGTAATCAAAATACAATTGGTAGATTTACACCGAGAAAAACTGTTTTTTACTACGCATCACAGGACATGAAATGCAAAAAAAAAGGATCGTGCTGACATCCGTATTGGTTTTTATGCGTTTTAGTTTCAATGAACACATATAAATAGACTAAATATCCAACACATGATTTGAGAAAAATTTTTTCATATATGGCAAGACGTATTAGCCCCTGCCTGCTAAAGAGTTAAATCTATATTCATATAAATTTTATGTCATTGAGTTACCCCAATAATTAAAATGCTCATTTTTTATACAAAAAAAACTGTAATGCATTCACTTTTTTTCAAGAAGGAAGCATTTTTTAATGTGGAATTATTAGTTCGACATTCAAAAACGAATTTTTGGAAGTGGAATTCCAAATTGAGCCATGACAACATACATTTATTATTTATTTGCAATAACTTAGAGTAAATTTCTGTGGAGATTCTATGCATAGAATATTTTCTGGAATGAAATAAGGGAAATAGAAAAATATAAGTGACACGTAATCATTTAGAATCTGTGAAAAAGCATAAAGAACTAATTTTCCAAGACTATAATGTTTAGCAACTCCCTTCACTTTACCTCTCTTTACCATAGAATATGAAAGATCTAAAATATTTAGAAGCTATATATACATATATATATAATATATATTATAAATGTGATATATTATAAATACGAAAGCTTGTGAGTATTTTGTGGGTCTTTCACGCAAAAGCAACTGAATGGATTTTAATGAAACATTACAGTAATATAGCTTATACATCAAAATAACACATAGGCTAAAATTATAAAGATATTGTGAGAAGTTTTCAAAATATAACGACAATTGTCAAGAAAGTAGGAAAAAATTCTGCCATTTGCAAAAAGCCCATGACAGCATTCATCTATCTTTTTTTTTTATCCCTTCTGTTTTTCTACGCCGTACCTCGGTGCGCTTTCGCTTTTCATTTACTTCGTTCATCAGTGTCGTCACTGTTTTTATTTCATAATTAAACTAGATTTCGAAGGGAGAGGGGGTGGAAGATTTTAACATAAAATAAATACAACAAAAGTCATATTAATGTATTACAATTCCTGATATAAATTATTTACACTATTTTAAGCGTTCATTACACAAAATTTGTAACTATGACAGTGGAAGGAAAACTATGAAATTAAAATAAAATATCAAAATGTTTTTATCATTTAGTTTTTTTTTTCTTTCTTTTTGAATGTTTTTTTTTCAGTACATGTAAATATATATCTACACTTCCCCCAACTGTTTTTTTATAACTATATATATATATAATATGTCTATTATTTTGGATAAAAATACATTTAGTGATATAAATTATTTACACCATATATATATATATATATATATATATATATATATATATATATATACTTTATATATATATATATATGTTTTCGTTCATTAATACGCAAAAAAAGCTTTTATTATTTTGGATAAAAATACAATTAGTGATTAAATTATTTACACCACTTTTTCATTACGCAAAGCTGAGCAGAGATCAGCTTAGGGTATTTTGAAAATCGACCTTCAAGAATGTTACGAGGAATTATAAATAAAATAAATATATAAATACTTTTTATCAGTTATTAGATCTACATAGTTAAAATTTAACAAAGGTGTGTTTTTTTTTTTTTCTTTCTTTTTTTTGTTTAGCTGATATATGCAAAAGGCTTTTTTTTGTTTATTTTGCAATTCACATAAAATTAACTCATTAAAAACTTCTTTTTTCCTTCAATCTGTGTTGTTTAATTTTTCAGTTCACTCGTGCGAAGAATGGTTATACCAGCTAGTATATATATATATATATATATATATATATATATATATGTTGATAATTAAATTAGATTAAAAATTAAATTCCCTATCTAGCACTTGACTCATCTTTCTCAGTTTCCATCTTCAAGTATCAAACTAATCACCCATTTATTTCTTCCGAACTTATGGCCTAGCCAATAAACATGTCTAATTCCAGATCGTTAGATTTAATAGTCAACATATGTCAGCATTAACTTGCAAGCACCTTCTTCAAAGCAGCGATACTTACCATATGTTTTTCAAGTGTTATCCACTTGAAACCACCACCATGGCGTGCTTTTTCCACCCTGCTCTCAGAGGCAGAACAGATGTACAAATGAAAGAATAAAGGTCGTCTTTTCACTTTTCTAACTTTAATCTGATTCTGTCTTAAAAGTCATGGTAGAATTAAAGCCGACAGGATCATTGTCTGCGATCTTAATGTAAAAAACTAATCTTTTTTATAAAATATTTTAATATAAAAACGAAAGCCAACTGCAGTAATAACTAATATGAAGAATTTTATGGAAGACTGACGGCACTCTACATTTGTTAGCTGAGGACGTTGGATTACCAGAATTAATCTATGGTACGGAAAAAGAAACGCGCTAGTAATCCCCTAAAGAACATCGCTCTTACCGCCAAAGAGATATAATCATCCTCTTCTCCTAACAAGATTTCAGAAAGTCATACTTCAAAAATGGAAACAATGAATGAAATTAAAATTAAGCAAGAAGAGAATTTAGATGCTGATGAAGAAAAATTACAGCAACCTATAACCATTATTAAAAATGATATTCGATTTGAAGATCTACAGACTTTTTTCCAAAAATATAACCTGGAAATACCCATCCAAACATTCATTAGAAATTTTGAAAGTACGTTGCGATTCCTTCAATATACCAGAGAAACAGAAAATCCTATTTATAATCAAGTTAGTAGATGGAGCTGTGAAGACTTACATCCAATCACAATCTATCCCTAAAAGTTTTTACGAACTGAAAAATAATTTAATACGTGAATTCGGAACACAAGTCTATCCAGCGGAGATTCATCTTCAATTATCTAAAACATAAAAACCTCAAAAGAGACCCACATAGAATATTTCTACAGAGTAAAAGAAATCGCATCCCGGATAAACATGGAAGAAGAAGCTGAAAAATATTACATCATAAGAGGATTAAAAGATAATAGAGCCATAGAAATACAGTTACAAAGCTGCAGCAACATAGAGGAACTGAATGAAAAAATGAAACTCTTAGATATCCAAGAAAAATCAAAATCAAGTAAGAATGATGTTATATACCCAAAGTATCCAATGACAAGAATACCTTTATCATACGAATCAATTTGCCCATAGACAACAATATGGAGGATGGAATTGGAGAAATGACCAATCTCAACATCCGGATACCAAAACCAATACAAGATATAAGGTATACTCTCCTCAGTTTCCATCACCTTATCATCACCCTTCCTTTCACTTCAGCGGCCGACCCTATATCCGAGAAACCAACGATTTCCACAACGACCGACAGTTTTGCGACCCGATGCTCCAACTTTCTACCCCGTCAAAGAACACAAAACAATAATACGGTACTCCAACCTCATCAAACATGAGAACTTATGATCATCCAGGGAAGAATCAACTTCAAACAAGTTGATGTCCTCTTGGATACAGGATCAAGAGAGTGTCAATATTATTTCAAAAATATAATATCACAAATCAAGGGATACCACAATGTAGAGTATATCAAAACAAAAATTGCCACCATCAATGGAGAAATTGAGGTGAGTGAGGCAATTACTTTACAATTGAAAATAGGAGAAATTATTGTATATATTAAATTTCTCATAGTAAATGTAGAATTGAAATATTTAATAATTTCTAATAAAACTATGAGTATTTTTGAATTAAATATTAATTTTAGTGATTATAAAATTTTTCAAAGAAGAAAAAAAATTTAAAAAAATTATGAATCTAAAAAAATATTAAAGAAAATGAAACTCTTAAATTTAGTAATAATAAAATTATCACTAAGAAAAATGATAATGTGTTTAATATAGAAATAATTCCTAATAGTGATTATGATATTATTAATATGATTATTGATAAATATAAACATGTCTTTGCTAAAAATAAGTTTGATGTGGGCGAGTTAAAATGTAATTCTCCTAAAATAATACTTACCTCAGAATTACCCATTGCAAATTGACCATATAGGACATCTTTTAAAGATGATACGGAAATAAAAAAGCAATTAGATGCATTATTGAAAGCAGGAATAATAAAACCATCTTATAGTTCTTACGCTGCCCCTATAACATTGGCTTTTAAAAAAGAGGATAATGCTCGTACACGATTATGTATCGATTACAGAAAGCTAAATGCTATCACAAAATTAGATGCAGAGCCAATTCCTCGAATAGATGCAATTTTAGACAAATTAACACATGCAAATTTTTCTCAACCATCGACCTATGTAGTGGTTATTGGCACATTAAATTAGATGATAATGAATCTGAAAAACTTTCATTTACATCAAATTACGGTCTTTTTCAATTAAATCGTTTGCCTTTTGTGGATATAAAATTCTCCAGCTATATTTCAAAGAGCTATTAGACAGATTTTAAATAAATACCAAATAAAATTTGCATTAAATTATTTTGACGATGTAATAGTATTTTCGGAATCAATTGAAGAACATGCAAAACATTTAGAGGAAATTTTTAAAATTTGTGGAATAGAAAATATTAAATTAAAATTATCAAAGTGTAAATTTGGCAAAGATACAATTGATTTCTTAGGATATGAAATAAAACAAGGGTCATACGCTCCAAATAATACAAATGTCAAAATAATTAAAAAACTTTTTTACCCCCTAGAAATGTAAAGGATTTACAAAGATTTCTTGGTAGTATTAATGTCTATTATAAATTCCTTCCTCAATATGCAAAATTAAGAATGCCCTTAAATAATCTTCTTAAAAAGAATCAAAATTGGAATTGGACCCCAGAATGTCAACAATCTTTTCAAAACTTAAAGACAGCTTAATTTCAAAGCCCATTTTAGCTATATTCAATCCAAATTATCCCTGTCATCTTTATGTAGATGCATCGAAAACTGCGATATCATGTATCCTCAAACAAAAAACCCAATGGCAATCAACATCCGATTGCATTCCACTCGAGACGACTGAGAAATTATGAAATTAATTATACAATAACTGAATTAGAATGCTTAGCTATAATTGATAGTTAAGATAAATTCCATTGCTATCTTCATGGATCTCATTTCACAGTTTATACTGATCATAATGCATTAGTTTGGCTTAAAAATTTCAAAAATCCCACGGGTAGACTTTTTTAGATGGTCTTTAAGGGAGTTAAAATATAAGAAACCTGATGTTGAAGCTGATATGTTAACTCTTGCTTATCATATACTGACAATGTTAAATTGGCTGTTTTCGATCAGCTACCAAAAATGTTTTGCCGGAAGAGAGATTGTTTTTGTAAAATCTGTTTTATGTACATGCTCTGAAATTTTTCATACTATTAAAGTACACCCTGAGAGCTTAAAATTAATTAGCTAAAATGAGCTAATTTTACTGAATTTTTTAAACACTAAATTATGAAATATTTTATCAAACATTGCAAATTCGACCCATTTTTTACTTAAAAATTTGTAAAAATTAAATTTTATTGAGTTTTTTGGACAAAAAAATGCGCTCATTTTAGACAAATCTTTCATATATTTTAAACATCATTATAAATAATTTTTTAAAACATAAAAAACTCAATTATTAACTACTTCTCACAGAACAGTAGTTTTTCAAAATGAAAAGGAACATCGCAAATTAAAATTTACATTTTGAGATAAACTGATTTTAATGTATTTACAGTGAGATTTCAAAAGATTTAATCGGCTAGAAGAAAAAAGAAAATTAGCCAAAAAGGATCAATTTAAAAATAAAAGATACATGTTTTGGTTTATATCAGTCATTACACTTTTAAGCAAAAAACAAAATCGTAAAATATCGATTTACAATTTTCGCCATTAAAATGGGCGTGGCTGAAATTCAAACGATCTGATTATAAACGCAGTAAAAATATTTTGTTTTAAATGGCCCACCTCAATGCTTTTTTTACTAAATAAATCCATTAGAGGTTAAAGTTAAGCTGTATTTTATCAGCAAAGTTGTTTAACATTAGCTTTGCCATTTTCAATTTTTAGTTTCAAAATTCATAGTAAAACAGCATTTTTAATGCTACAAATAATTTTTAATGCTAAAAACATTCATTCATTTTATTATTTCTTATCTCAACACCTCTTAAAAACGCTCAGTATGCTAAATGATTGATTGATATAAAATGTATAAACACTGAAAAAGGATAGCTATTGGAAATTATATATTGTTTTAACCAAGAACAATCTTCTTCGCAAAGTGCCAATATGTTAACAAGAAATTTTCATACAATTTAAAACTATTGTGTAGCAATTGTGATGAAAACAAAACTGTTGTAAACACATCTCTAAAGTCTGTTCAGACCAGCCATGATGTGAATTTGAGAATAACTCAGAACCACATATTGGGAAAGGTTATTAGATAGAAAAATTTTGTATGGTGATGAATATAGATCCTTTTCAAAACATATAGAAATAATGCATATACTCTGGCATCTGAAAACATATTTGCGGAAATCCACCGAAAATTAAAAATTGTACGAGAATGGAGCTGAAATCACAGACTTAAGTGTTAGTTTTGATGGAACGTGGCTAACTCGTGGTCACACCTCACTTATCGGTGTAGGATGTGTTATAATATGCTCACCGGATATGTTGTTGACTTTGAAATGAGTAAGGTGTGTCGTCATTGCTCTGTGGCAAAAAATAAGCTAGGCCAGTCAAGTGCTGAATTCAGCATATGGTATGAATTAAAGCGAATGTGATATAAATCAACTCAATGGAAATGGAAGCTGCATTAACCTGTGGAAAAGATCCACATCACTTGGATTCCGTTATATTACAGTATTATCCGATGGTGATTGTAAAACGTTTAACTACTTGTGCGAGAAAAAAGTGTATGGACCTGACATTGTGATAAACATTATTAATCATGTTAGTAAGCGGTTAAACAGCTTTGAGATCTACTGTAAAAGACTGTCGTGCTCAAATTTCTTTAGGTGGTAAAGCTCATGGTAGTTTGAAAGAAGCCACGATTAAAAATTAACTACTTACTATCCAAAAGGCTATTTTGAGAAACAAAGGGGATGTGAATGCTATGAAAACAGCAATATATGCTACATTGTTGCATAGCATTTCTACAGATGCTAAACCTCAACATTCGAAGTGTCCTGCAAAAAACTCATGGTGTTTCTACCAATCTGCGATTGCTAATCGGGAAAAACCTATCATAAATTAAATGTAGGAACACCAATAAATGAAAAGTTTCTTACAAAAATTCTACCGATTTATCAAATTGCATCTAATGAATTGTTAAAAGATGCATTCGATGTGGAACACAAAATGCAAACGAAAGTTTGCATCATGATTTGGGCAAAGTGGGAAATTTTCGTAAACAAAAGACGTGTTAAGCGGGCAGTAACAGAAGCTGTTGCGAATACAATAAAACGCACCATTGTAGAAACACAAGAAAGCATTACTGTAGCTACTGGAAATTGTACTATCTTAGATTGTCGAAAACAAAAATTTAGAAAACGTCGTCAAAATGCCAGTAATAAAAAAACTTTAAAAAAATACAGTACATAAAAAAGAGTTATTAGCTAGGAAAGAAGGAATGACTTATGGCAGGCCAATTTTAAAACAAACCTGTTTTGAAAAAATAATACATTTTAGCATAAATTTGTTTTACCATTTTATTTTAGATATTGATTTAAGTAGAAAGGCTTTTAAATTTTCTAACATTTCATGTATTTTTTATTACATTTATTTCATTTATTTTTTAATATATTTCAAGATGTTTCTTGTAAAAATAAGTCACAATGATATTTCCTATTTTTTTCGTAATTTTGGGCTCAAACAGGCACCTTATATTTTGTTTAATATTTTGAAATTGAATTGTATTATGTTTTATTTTAAAGGTATACAACATATTGAAAAATTATTACAAAATTTAGACATTGTTTTGATATATATTTGCTGATTGGTATTCTTAAAAATGCATTTTCTCAGTTCAGTTTTTCAATGAACATGGTCTTTAAAAGTACAAAACTTCCAACAAACAACTTGAATTTTGTGTATATATTTATTACAATGTGCTAATTAAATTACCTATTTTTTAATATTTTGAATAAAAAAAATTTTATAAAAGAAAATGTAGATATCATGTTTTTTTAGCTTTTTTCCATTAATGTTTAGAAGCAAAACTAATTTGTTTGTTGCAAAATCGAAAAGTTATTACTCATAGTCTAATAAATCCCAAAAAAATTTTGGTGTCAAAATAATGATAATTGTAAAATTAAGAAGAATTTTGAAAATAAAAATTTTTTTAAAAACAGGAATTTTAAATTTTTTTTTTAAATTTAGGTTTTTTTCATGGTGACTTAGTAATGTAACTGAGGAATTTACAAAAAAATATTTTAAAACCCAATAAAAAAAATTGAAAAAAAGGTTAAGTCCCCCTTATTCAGGCCCTTATACCGTTTTAAGAAAATGTTCTGATGTATTATTTGAAATTGATAGACCCAATGCCCTTAATAAAACTGACACTGAATTGGTTCATTCAGTTCGTTTAAGACATTTTCATCCATCTGAAAATTTTCAGTTAAATTACATTCAACAAAATACCCATAATAATGAGAAGAAGATAATATATAAAAGAAACATCTTACGTAATACAGAAATAACTGAGTTCTGCTTAACAAGACTTTTCGGCGAAAAAGAATAATATATGATATGATATGGTATTTAATTTTCATAATATAGTTGTGTTATAAATGAGATATTTTCTTTATATTTTAATTGAGAAAAAATAGTATATTGGTTTCGTCATACAAAATTTTGAGAAATTTTAATATATACTTCTCATAATTTTATCTTAAGATGTCGAATGAGTTAAGAGTTATGATAGAAGGTGTTTTAAAGTAAAGATATAAATTAAGTTTTTAGAAAAATGACTAATTTAATAAGAATATTGATTTTTATAAGAAACAAAAGTAAAGTCAATTTGTATTCTTTTTCTCCATTGAATTCAATTGTTTTGTTAATTATTTTATTCAGCAGTAATCTTATTACATGTCATTTAATTTTTTTTATTTTTTAAATTTTGTGTTTTGATATACCGGCCATATATCAGGATTCACTATTTCTCGAGAATTTCCTTATCTAAAATTAAAATTAATTTAATAACTTGAAGTTTATTTTTGGATATTATACAGTGGATAAGGGAGAATACAATCATTATAATTTTGTATATGTCTCGAAACATTAAGAGGACAAACTTGTTTAGTTTGATATGTACACCTCTCATTGTTTCTTATCAGCATCCCTGAACATCTGTGAGTTGATGACGCAGATTTCTCAGAGAGATGTGTTCAAAATTAAGTAAGGTGATACAATTTTATTAGTGAATTTGTGATGCAAGAGAAACTCAAGAATTTTTGTCTATGAAACGTATTTTTAGAAGGTTACGGAAAGATTCAAAATATTGCATGCGATATTATGTTACAATGAATATTGTGAAAATTTTTCAGAAATACTAAAAGTTATTATTGAAGTGAGTCCACTTTTCCGACTCAAAATAATAAAAAAGAGCTCTTATCTTGTTATATCTTATATTCTTATATTCTTACACATTCTTATATATTCTTATATTCTTATAATTTTTATATTTTATAACGCATATGAAATAAAACATTGTTTATTGTGTTGGATATTGCATGGAAGTTGTGTGTTATACACCGTTTTCATATTATTAATAATTTCATTTTATTAGTGTCTATACTTTTTTTTGTCTTTTTAAAAAATGTATTTCATATATGCAAAAAGTGTGTAACAATATAAGGTATTACTACGATGGCGCCAGAGTAGATTTTTATACAAAATTATTATTTTAACATTTGTATGATTTAATGTATTTTTATATTTACTATCTTATTGTTTGATATATTATTTTCCAACATAATTTTTTTTGAAAATATCTACCAGCTATAATACGAATCTATTATTATGAAAGAATAGGAGGAAACGCGAGCTCTTATTCTAGATGTCGAATATATTTGAACAAGCTAATCTTCATTTATATGTATGGAAATTCATTTTTATCAATTAATATGTTGGAAGTGTCCTTACTGTGTTTGCTGTTATAGTTTCGTTTATTGTATTGCATTTTGATTTTGGTATTCCTATTGCTTAAAGATTTCTACTATGTTTAATATGTCTTTCTAAATAATGTTATGTATTGTTTTGTGTTTATTGAAAATTGATTAAGTTTGTAAAGAGAGAAAAAAACCACGCCATGACTCCCTTTTAAAATTGGGGGGCAAATGTAAGGATAATTAAATTAGATTAAAAATTAAATTCCCTATCTAGCACTTGACTCATCTTTCTCAGTTACCATCTTCTAGTATCAAAGTAATCACCCATTTATTTCTTCCGAACATATGGCCTAGCCAATAAACATGTCTAATTCCAGATCGTTAGATTTAATAGTCAACATATGTCAGCATTAACTTGCAAGCACCCTCTTCAAAGCAGCGATACTTACCATATGTTTTTCAAGTGTTATTCACTTGAAACCACCACCATGGCGTGCTTTTTCCTCCCTGCTCTCGGTGACAGAACAGATGTACCAATGAACGAATAAAGGTCGTCTTTTCACTTTTCTAACTTTAATCTGATTCTGTCTTAAAAATCATGACATATATATATATATATATATAGAAAAACGATTTTTATAACTATATAGAAAAATGATTTTTTTGTAACTAATTTTTCAATTTTTTTTCATTTAAATTTTATTTTCCGTTTAATTTTGATATTTCATTTAAATTTTATTTTTTATTTAACTTTTTCATTTAAATTTTATTTTTTTATTTAACGTTTTTCATTTAAATTTTATTTTTAAACGTTTAAATTTTAACATAAAATCATTTAAATTTTATTTTTCGTTTAAAATTTTTATTTCTCATTTAAATTTATTTCAATTAAACGTTAGTATTCAAAAAGATATAAAAATAAATAACATGTGTTCTATTTTCCCGATAATCAAACATATTTTTTGTAATAAACCATGTGTTCAATAATTTGAATTATGTCTCAATTTCTTTGATAATTTTAAAACTGTTAAAAAAATTTCCGAAATAAATGAAAAACTCGCACAGTATCAATTAATTATGATAAAATGTTTACAAACTTATCCTTAAAACAAACCTTCTCAGATATCCAATTAGCACTTTCTATAAAAAGCCCGTGCAATATCAGATGATGATATAATGTACATTATCCATAATTCCCAAAATTCATTGAAGAATCCACAACTCAGCATGATTAAAGGTTCCGAAAATACTTACTTTCTTCTTCCCAATTGTTGTTTGAAGAGTATACCTTCTGTGCGTTTTTCTGAAATAATTACAAGAATGCTTATAACCATTAAGGGTTTACATTCTTTTTCATCAGATCATACAATTTGTTTCCACTCATCATTTAAAAAATTACATTTTTAATCCATTTTATTATCGCTTCTTGATGATTCTTGATGCGCTTTCTTCATTTTCGATTAGTCTTTAATTTAGAACTCTTCCAAATTGTGACATATTGTATACATTTTTGTTGTTGTGACATTTTGAATTATCACGAAATGAAAGACCTTTTTCAACTGATAGTCAAAAAATTTGTCGATCGTCCCAAGTCGTCAAAACCCTTTTGTTCTACTAGGTCGATTTATTTTGCATAAACAATCCTTTCTAATTAAGACGTGAAATTTATTTTCAGATCGCTGTATTAACCTAACTACCATCTTTTAAATCTTTACCATTTTTTTAAAAAAATTATAAATATTTCTCTTACATTTCACTCAATAATTTCTTAACCCAGCAACTCTTCAAAATATTGTGGTTAACACAATTAAGACGTGTACTTTTACTTCTTATTTAATGTTTGCAGAAGATACTAAACCTGCCCTTTATATATTGATTCAGAAGCGAGGTATAACGTACTGATTTTTCTCAGATGGTTTTACCCAGTGTTTCAAAAATGAGTGACGATTTGAAAAACAAATTAAATAAAATTGGCTGGTAATGGAAATGTATAGTGCGCTGCATTCTGTTTTCTAATAGGCAATTTGTTCTTGCCAAGTTTCAAATTCAGTTACAAAGTTTAGCAACCTGTAGCACTACACCATAAAACAATGTTTTACGACAGATCGGTATTCTTAGTTCCCTCACCGTTCTAGTGTGTACTTCAAAAGTGGAATACTTTTTGGTTCAGTGAATATTTTTTTGTTTTTGAATTTCATTACTTGTACAAAACGTTGCAAAAAGACGTAGTTTCAAAAGAAAATTATACTTCAGAAATTGGCCTGCAAATAGTACAATTAAAGCTATGTTCCAAAACTTTCAATGAAATTGAAATGTCATTGATGTTAGAAATGTAGGCCGTTCAATCACAGTAGTTATGGAAGGGAATGTTGCAGTCGTTTAGTAGGTCATCCAACAGTGATCCCAAATCCGCGCGATGATCATATCATCGCCCTTGAATACCAAATATATATGTAAAGTGGAATCAACTGGCTTTCCGTATTGTACAAATTTAACACCTTGCGATTTTTTGGAAGGCATTTGTGTTTTAACCACTGTACGCAGTACGGGCTCTGATATTTTCATCTTTCTATCTTTGATTTACACATATTCTTCAATCTTCTAGGGAGATTATTAGTGCTAGTGTTTTTAAGAGAGATATATGTTATCCATGGTATTGAAATACTTCTCTTCCGAGATTTTCTGTGGAATGAAGGCATTAATTTTTCATTGTAGGTAAAAATTCAGATTCGTGAAAATTTTCCACAAAAAACTGGGATTCTCAATGCAATGTACTATTTTTTGCTTGAGAAATAATGAAAGTGGATGGATAATTGAAAAAGTCGATATTATCTTTGCCTCATTAAATTTAAGACTTAATGAAATACCAAAATCAAAATGGGTGTGCACACACACACAGAATCCTCAACCGTTTGAAAAAGAGATAAGAACAAGGTTTTTTTTTGTATGGGAAATTGAACTATTCTTTATAGCATGTAAGTTACCTTACCGTAATTTAACCTTATAATAAGTAAAGATTTAGAGGTTTTTGTGTTCCACAATTATAAAATAGTGTGGAAACTAAAATTGAAAATTAAAGTAAAATTCGCATTCTTTTACGCATTATGTTTAGTTATATGCAGTACAAAAATGTGCTTTTTGGGAACATTTTGGGCAAAAAAGTTGACGTTGATTGCTTAAGAGGTTAACGTAACAATCCATAAATAACTGAAGATTTGGAACAATACATTTCTGATGCCATACCAAACATTCCATTTGAAATGTTTACTCGGGTATCTGCAAATTTTGCGGTTGAACTGAGCCATGCTATGCTATTGCATCAAATGGTGATTATTGTCAAAACATTGTTTTATAGTTTTTTTCCCGTCAGAAGATCCATCCAATGACGAACTTTGAAACTAACATTGAAACTGTGAGAATAAGTTCCTTTGTTACCAAAGAAGAATGCAGCAAAATGTAGAATTATATTACCTTTCGCTTTTCTTTGATTTATATATCAAACCGTTGGTTATTTTGGAAAACTCAATGTAACTTATTTTTTTAACATAAGCTTTATTTAAGTCTTAGAAAAACGAGTTAATTTTAGCAACATTAGTTTTTGAAAACGGTTTTAGTACATAAATTATTTCACAATTATTTTAAATACGTATATTAAAAAAAACGTACATTCTGCTTCTTTTCAGAAATGCGTTAATTCGTTAATGGTCTTAAAATGTTTTAGTGCACTGTAGAAAGATCTTTGAAGTGTTCAATTCTTTCAAAGAAGAAATTTTGTGAAAGGATTAATTTAGAAAGGTTTGATTGGTTTTGTTTGTATTTTTTAATTAAAGTCGGACGATGAAGTGAAGCTGCCCAATGACAATAAAAATGTTTCAAAAAATAGCCTCTAATCATTGTATTATCAAATGCTTGAAAAGTTAATCTTCTTGGTAAGAACAGGATTGTTAATTACTTTCATTTAAACCTACAGCTCTTTTGAAAACTCAGCAGTTGAATGAATTTATGTAAACATCATTAATTAAATAAACGTACAAGCTTGATAATCTGAAACTTATTTGCAGACGAGGACCAATATATAATTTCTAAGGAAACTTACAAGGCGACCAGAGGTTGTATTTCATTTGATTTTTAACATGAAATGTATTTTAATAAAAACACATTTATCGTTTTTCTTTCGGAGACAAATGTTTGTGTGTATTCTTCAATAATTATATGTTAAATTCTAATTCAGTATTGTTAAATTCAAATTGAGTAAAATAATGTTTGAAGTACTATAAAACTTGTTTTGCATATACTATGCAAACATTTCTGTAAAAATGACAACGAGAGAAGATATTGTGATTCACACACACAGATTTCTTAAAATTTAAATATTGATAGACTTTTCAAACAAAGAATAAGAAAAAATACCGTGAAGAAATTAAACTGACTTAAAAAACTGGAAATACAATCTAGATAATTTAAAATCTTTTCAGAAATAAAGAAGTAAGTATAAAGATAGAGTAACATTAGTTTTTTTTTTTTACATTTAACCCTTAAATGTCAGTTTTTTTTGCTCAAAATGTTCAGAAAAAAGAAGTTACATTTTTTATGGCATATAACTAAACACGATACTTAACAGAATGGAAAAATGGAAGAACATTATTTTTTTTAATTTTAAATTTTAAAGTTTTCACACTATTTATAGTTTTATAATTATGGAATACAAAACACTAAATATTTGGCTTTTATAAGTACATTCTGCATGCCATGAAGAACATTTTATGTATACTAAAAGAATTTCTCTCATACTAACACAAAAAAATTTCTTGATCATACCTCTTTTTCAAACGGCCAAAAATTGTGTTTGTGTGCATATATATATATACACACAATTTGAAGCATGGTGTAATACTAAGTCTCACATTTCAATTGGGAAAATACAATATTCTTTTGGATTATTTTTCCGTTTTCATTTAATCTCAAACTAAAAATTACACATTGCCTTGCCAATTTCTTATCTTTGTGAAATATTTTCAAGAATCTAAATTTCCGCCTTCAAAGAAAATTCCCACCTGTATCCCAAAGAAAATCCCGGATGAGAAGTATTTCAGTACCATGGACAAACTGCATCTCTTAAATGCCCTAGCACTAATAATTTCCCCATAAGAATTAAAAATATGGGCAATTTAAGGATAGAAAGAAAAAATTATTCGTACCCGTACACACAAGGTACTAACCGGAAAGCCTGGGTTCGATGCCTGATGCCACCAAATACTCTCCGAGTACACACGAAGCACGTGCTCGTTAAATCAGTGGGTCCGAAGTCTTGTGGGCTGAGTCACGAGCGCAGGGACTGGAGAATATTTCCTTCCCCTTCAGTTCCTTGCAGAAATTGGGGAGGTGGAGATAGGTGGTGTTGCCATCTATTTTCCTTCGGGAATTTCGCCGAGATAAATTGTACTGTCACCTGTATGGTGCTCAAGGCCAACGATAGGCGTACTTCTAGACCCTTGCCACGATGAATTTTGTGGGCCTCGATCTGATTACGTCAGACAGGTGGCATTAGAAACAACAACAACAACATCACAAACCGGTTGTTGCCAGCTTTCGCTCTGCCGTACGGTGTACGAGTAAACCAGTTAATTCTTCAATTAGGGTTAAATGTTTTTAAAATTTTTAAATGCTTGAAACTCCTAAAGTAAATTCTTTCTGGGTTACCTTGAGTGTAAGTAATGAAAGAATATATAATTTTTTTCTAAAGCTTACATACTATTTGTTTTAATTTCAAATTCAAACGAATTACCATTACACTAATGAAATAAGCCAAGAGGAGTTCTTAAAAATATTTTGTTCATTGATTAAGAAATATCTTATGACCTAAATATAACTTTTATTTAGATGGTATATAATTCTAATGAGATAAATAGAAATTACCATTCTTTTTACTTATTCATTATGATTGTTTCCAAAATTTGGAATTGTAAGATTTGACAAAAATTAAATAATAAATTGCTTAATAAATTGAAAGGTGAGCAATAGATCAGCATATTCGAACAAAAAATATTAATTATGAAAATTCTGAAACTTATCCTTCAATGTCGATGAAATGAATTAATTCTTCTGAGTTAAAAAAATTATTTCTTAAGTAAAGGATTACTGATGCTTGTTATAATTTCCTATTATTTGTTTTGAAACAAAATGCCGACAACAAAGCTTCGTCTTAAATAACGGAAAGTGTATAAAATAATATCTTTGATTTAAATACTATAGAGTAAAGTAAATTGTTTAATTTTTGAAAATAAAATATTAATTTTGTGTAATTATAACACATACATATTTAAAAAAATTGTCATTATTAAAAATGAGATGTGCATTTATGAAACTATTGAAACCAATAAGAGCATTTTAAAATATTTTTTTATTGTAGCCATAAAAGGGCAATTCTAATGCTCTTTAACATTTAAAGTTTTCTTTGTATTCTTTTATTTAAACAGTTGCCAACTATTACCGGATAAAGATGAGTTAAATATTTTTTTATATATATTTAACATATTTCCCCAAGTATTTTATGACGTCTGTCTTACTATGAGCATCATATTTGTAAGTTATGCTTTTTTACTAGAATTAAGGTACGTTATTGTTATGCCTATTAATATAAATCTTTTTCATGACGGAATATTGAAGCATTTGCATCACAATTTTAAAGTAATTCGTCATTTTGGTAATGGAGATGAATGAACTTTGCTGTTCAGAAGAAAAAGAAAGCGAAAGAAAAGTGATGTCAATAGTTTTTTACCCCTAAAAGAAATGTAATGCCTATCTTTGTCTCTTTTACCAAAATCTTTACAAAAGAAGTTCTGACATTTGAGACATTCACTAAGCGTGTTATTCATACACTTGTAATTAGAACAATGATTATATTTTAAATAATTGTTATGCAATATTAATTTTTTTGCAAATAAGCATAATCTAATTTGTGGCTTTATAAAAAAGACTAGCCGTTACCCGCCCGCTTCACTGGGTATTTCACGATGTTGTATATATGTATACTGTTTACATATATATTAATTATTGATATCTAGCATTAAGAATTCGATTGCATTGAAAAATATATTTATAGCTGTTACACTCTCACGCCTTGATATAAAAAGAACATAAATTATAATATCTATAATTTCTATTTATATCTAAAATAGAAGTAGAAAGATATTTGTGGATCAAGTGGATTTCCACCAAAGAAACTTTCAGTGAATCTCTACACCATAAAATAAACATGCGTGCTAAATTTCAAGTCTAAATCTAACAGAGCAAAAACGGAATTTTTATCATCAATACCTCGTTGAAAGCATTCTTAGCGGATTCCAATTCAACAAAAGAAGCATGCAAACCAAATTTTATTATTATAGCAGTGGTTCTCAAACTTTCCCTACTGATGACTCAATTTTCAATCATAATTTTTATCGTGCCCCCCCTAAAATAATAATGTATTGAATACAATAATAATGCACTTTTGGGGGGCGCTAAAGCTACATTACGATCATAATTATAAACCTTACAAATTAACAAGATAAGTATTAAATTTTGTTTATGTTACTTTTAAGTAATATATATTTTTACTTTCTAGTTCGATTCACTGTGAAAGAGTGTTTTTTTGTTTGTTTCAAAACTATATTTTATTTTATAGTTATATTTACTATACACTATAAAAATCACAATTCCAGTGAATAATTTTATTAAGAGAAAATATACTTACCTACTTTCAAGGATTTTCAACTTTTCTTAGAAAATTTGAGAAAAAATCCAATAAAACTAAAGAAAATGTTCCAAATGTACGTGTCCTTAATAAAGGACATAAATCACAGACACTTTTCGCTAACAACACAGGAACGTTATTTTCCAACAAAACTGTCATAATTTGTTAATGTTTTTGTAATTTTGCTGTCGTTTGATGATCTACAAATAACATTTGAACTTTTTCTTCCTTGTGTCTTTTTGACAAGGCGAAGTGCTACATTCTGCCTTCATAGTTTTCTTCATAGAGATCTTTAGGCAGCATTTGAAAATTCCAAATCAACTCAAATGTTTCATGTCTAACGCATTTCTGATATTAACTTTCGTTGTCTTGATTAATTTGCATTTTTCAATAGGTTCTTCAATTGCTTGATCAGTTTCAACTTCCTTCAATTGGGATCACAGATGCCCATTTTTTTAATATTCTGCTCATTATCATTTATAAACCATAAGTCGTACAACACAGCAATCAAAACCATAAAATTGTTTATGGGAAAGGGGAGCATGTTCTAAAAAATAATTGTGTGAAACATTTTTCATTTTGTATTATATGTTTCAGAATAATAAAAATACATCTTGGCCAAATAATTCTTCAAATTGCTCAATATGCTTATCTAAATATCATAAAACTCTTTCACATGGAAAAAGGCGAAACAGAAATATATCATTTACAACTTCCCTTACAAAAAGGACGAAGATAACCATACCAGTAAGTTTGAAGGTCAGCTAAAGTAATATTTTAGGTTAAAAGAAACGTAATAAAAAAATTTCTCATCGTGGGATTACAGCAAAGCAAACAAAATATATTTTTTAATTTGATTATAGTATCTGTTAGTTCTGTTAATGAACAGCGCCCTCTAGCGGCTTGTAAAATAAAACGTCAGTGTATGTGTAACCATCACTCCGAGAGGTAGTGTACGGAGTAGAGAAATTAAAGAGATCACAGTCCACTGCTAGTGTTGTTTATTGTGTTGAGTAAAAACATGGTCAGCCTCACCGGAGGTAAGCGATGTAATGGATATGTGTATTTGTGAAACCGTGGATTATCAAAATTCACAGAGTAATAAGTGATTGCCAAAGTGTGAATAGAGAACGATTGCGAAACCGAAACCGAAACTTTAGTGAGCCGCGTGAAACAGCAATCTGAGGAGGTAGGTGCAATTAATTGACCCTTCTATTAGTGTCCTTAATTCATAAATATGTCTTTAAATAAATTAGGGAAAGACGAGTTAAAAATCGTTGCGGAAGAGTTAAATTTAACTGTACCAGAAGGAGCAAAAATCGCTGGCTTAAAAAGTGTAATTGTAAATAGTGACGTTTACAAAAATGATAAAGATTTAGTTCAATCTGCAATCGATTATGCTTTGGCGGAAATTAAAAATAAGAGATTGGATAGTGAAACTAAATTAGAATTTAAACGAATTAAATTAGCGCAATTGCAAAAACAATTAGAGCTTGCAAATATCCAGAAGAATTTACTTCAAAATTCCGATATTCAAAATCCGAGTGTTCTTGAAACTGCCGCCAATATTAATGTTGAGACTTTGTTAAAGTCCGTGAAAACTTTAACAGTACCCGTACCTTCAAGAGGGGAGTCATATAATTTATTTTTCCAGTCGCTTGAAAAAGCATTCAAAATAAAAGAGGTTCCCGAACAATTTAAAGGCGAAATTCTTTTAAATATTCTAGGTGAAAGAGTTAATAATTTACTAGTTCATGTTTCCGAAGAAGAATTAAGTAATTATAGTAAGCTTAAAGATGTAGTATTAAAAGAATTTTCCCCCACACCACAAGAATACTATAATAGATTTCAGAAAGCGCAAAAATTAAGTTCAGAGAGTTATGTACAATTTGCATCACGATTATGCGCGACATTTGAGTATTATTGTCAACTGCGCAATGTGAATGATTTTAAATCACATTGTGTGAGTTAATTGTATCGGATAAAATAATGAACACACTCGACAAAGAATGAATGTCTGACATGAGTATAAAACATAGAGAAAAATATTTTAAACCACAAGAGTTAGGGCGTGAGTGCGATATATATTTGTCATCGAAAGGCAAAATTAAAAATGAGATATTTTCTAAGACCTTTTGTGAAAATGTCAAGCGTTTTAGTTATAATAAACAAAACAAATTTAATGCTAAAATACCGCGAGATGCATCGAATGTATTTTTTTCCGATTTAAAAAATGATAAATGTGTATTGTGTAAAAACAATGTTCATGCTTTACAATTTTGTCCACAATTTAAAATGTTTTCTGTAATCGAAAGAGTAGAATTTGTTAAAAATAATAGACTTTGTTTTAAATGTTTTTCACCTCAATGCAGCGTTAGAAGATGCCGATAAAAAAATTGTTTCTGCTCTAAGCCGCATAATAAATTATTACATTACCCCAGAGAAATGAAAGGGAATTCTTTCTTCCCCCTGGAGACGATGACAGAGGTTAACCAGGATGAGCCATAATTCGCCTTGAGTGCAAATGCTGAATCTTTCGTTCCGAAAGTAGACAAAACACAGATCGTGGCAACCGCATGTTTTAAAAACAAATGCCTTTTGAGTACTGCTTTATTTCTAGTGAAAGATAAATATTCAGAATGGCAGGCATTTAGGGCCTTGTTAGACTCGGGAAGTGAAACATGTCTAATTTCGAATGAGTGCGCGAATAAATTACGACTTAAGACCGAAAGAATAAATACATTAATCTCGTGTTTAAATGATGCTTCTATGGTTGTAAATGGGTGTGTTAAAGTGGCGATTTCTAATCAAAATAAATCTTTCGAAAGGGAATTGGATAGGCTCGTAGTTAAAAAAATCACTGATTTTATTCTGCAGAAAGCGTTAGAGATAAATTCTGATTTTTCTAATTTTGTAGAATTAGCGGATTCTAATTTTAATGTTCCCGGCAAAATTGATTTATTATTAGGTGCAAATATATTTTATGAGTTATTGAAACCGGAAAGAATTAAAATAAAAGATTCGCAATTACTGTTAGTCAACAGTGTATTTGGTTATATAGTAACGGGTAATTTAGATTAAATAAATGAAACTAAGGTTCACTGCGGTTTGATTCGTGATGAGGACTTGAATAAAAACTTAGAAAAATTTTGGAAATTAGAGGAGGTAGAGGAACCAATAGTTAAAAATAAAGAAAGGCTAATTTGTGAGGAACATTACGCGAATACTCATTTTAGAACTAACAAAGGTAAATATGTAGTATCTATGCCCTTAAAAAAGGAACCCTCGTGTTTAGGTAATTCGAAAGACATAGCCCTCAAACGACTTGGATCGCTGTGGAATCGCTTAGCTAGAGATGAAAATTACTTAAATTTATATCGTGAATTTTTAGGAGATTATGAAAGACTGGGTCACATGAAGGAAGTGACTAACGAAACTGAACCCGAAATCCCATATTACGCTACCCATCATGGAATTTATCGTCCAGAAAAGTCCACAACAAAACTTAGAGTTGTCTTTAACTGTTCTTCGTTAACTGATAATGGAATATCTTTAAATGACATTCAATATAATGGAGGAGTGATACAAGAGGACTTATATGCGCAAATGCTCAGGTTCAGAACTTACACGTATGCATTTACAGCAGACATAAAATGATGTTTCGAACTATATTAATTAACACTAAACAGCGTAATCTGCAGAGAATCGTTTGGTGTGAAAGTGAACATGAATCACCCAAAATTTACGAACTTTCGACTGTTACCTATGGCACTGTAAAGTGCTCCCTACTTAAACAGATAACTTTAACCCAATTGTTGATGGATGAAGAGGCTAACTTCCCTATAGCAGCTTCCGTTTTACGGAACAACTTGTATATGGACGATGTCCTTTTTGTGGTGCTGCAACGTTAGAGAGAAGCCAATTGTTCTCAGACAACAATTAAAAGGAATTTTGAAAAGTGCTGGAATGGAGTTGCATAAACTTTGCGCCAATCACGAGAAATTGTCACCGGATCCCGAACAGAATTACAATTTTGCAACTTTAGCATAGACGAAAACGTTAGGAGTGTCGTGGAAGCCGAACCTAGATTGCTTTTTGATTAAAGTGAAAGTCTGTTTGGACAGTTCTTATACTAAAAAGACGTCTTGTCTACTATTGCCAAGATCTTTTGATCCTGTTGGACTGATGGCACCAGTAATTTCCAAAGCAAAGATTTTCCTCAGCATTTGTGGAGAAGCAAATTGGAATGGAATGACCTTCTGCCAGCTGAAGAATATCGAGAATGACAACAATTCCTAGTATCTTTAGAGAATATCAACAATATAGAGATACCAAGGCGTATATTCTTGTCGCTTTTCCAGAAGTTATTGAGATCCATGGCTTTGCTGATGCCTCAGAGCGGTGCTACGGTGGAGCAGTTTACTGCAAATCTAAAAATTTGAAGAGTGAAACTTTAGTTCGGTTAATCACAAGCAAATCGAGAGTAGCGCCTATTAAAAGCCTGACAATTCCCAGACTTGAATTGTGTGCTGCAGTGCTATTGGCAAAACTTGTGAAAAGAGTTGTAGCTGCTTTACAACTAGAAACTGCTGAATTATATCTTTGGTCGGATTCGATGATCGTCTTGGCGTTGCTTCGAAAGGATCCGATGGACTTAAAGACCTTTTTTCAAAATAGGGTTTCCAAGATACAAGAACTCTATCCTAATCAGTTATGGAGACACGTACCAGCTGATCAAAATCCTGCAGACTTAGTCTCCCGAGGAGTCGATCCTGATAAACTTTTGCAACAAAACTTATGGTTTAATGGACCAACATTTCTTTCAGGTGATGATGACTATCCCAATCGAACTATAAACTGTAGAGAAAAACTAGATGAATATAATTCAGAACTGAAAAACTGTGTTAATGAACAAATTGAAAACTTTCAATCGGTGCTTAATATTCATGTTAATGATTTTTTAAAAGACCTTCTTAATCTAAGCAATAATTATATAACTATTTTACGTGTATTAAGTTTAATTTTTCAGGTTCGTGGAAAATTTAAAGGGAATAAATAAAGTGGCTGGTCCACTCACGACAAAAAGAATTTGAGAAAGCTGAAACATTTCTGGTAAAAAAGTGCAAGAGCAAGAATTTTCCAGTGATATTAACCATCTTAAAAGTAAAGGGGAGTGTGCTACCAAACAGTAGGTTAAAGACATTGAATCCCTTTTTAGATGGCAACGGTGTCTTAAGAGTAGGAGGACGATTGTGTAATTTAGAGTTAAGTTTTAATAAAAGCACCAGATAATTTTACCAAAAAATAATAAATTAACTTTAATAATAATAGAATATTTTCATAAGAAATATTTACATGTGGGAACTGTATCGTTACTGAATCATATTTGAACTAGAAAAATTTTGGCCGTTGAATGGTAGGTCAATGTGCAGAAAAAATTGTATATAAATGTATTGTATGTTTTAAAGCGAAACCAATTGTGTCAACTCAAATTATGGGTAATTTGCCAAAGAGAGACTTATTACTGATTATCCATTTAATTGTTCAGGAGTAGATTTCTCTGGTCTTTTTTCATTAAAAATAAAGGACAACGTAAAGGAAATTTATTTAAAGTGTATATTTGTATTTTTGTGTGTTTTGTGTTTAAAGCGGTACATATTGAGTTAGTATCAGATTTAACATTCCAAGCATTCATTGCCGCGTTGAAAAGGTTTATGGCTCGAAGAGCAAATGTGCAAAACTGTTTTCGGACAATGGTAAAAATTTCGTCGGAGCTAGCAATGAAATTAAAAACTCCTTGAAATAGTCAGAAACCCAGACGAAAAAATTAGCTAATTACTTAGCAGCAGAAGGAATAGAGTGGAAATTTATTCCTGCGAGGTCGCCAATTTTGGAGGTCTTTGGGAAGCGGCCATAAAGTCATGTAAATATCACTTAAAAAGAGTTGTGAATGGAATTAATTTAACTTACGAGGAACTACTTACGGTCACAGTACAAATTGAGGGAATTTTAAATTCTCGACCGGTTTGCCCCCTATCAAACAATGATGAGGATTTCCAAGTGCTTACACCAGCTCATTTTTTAATTAATAGGTCTTTAAATTCGCTAGAAGAGCCTAATTTGACAAAATGTAAAGAGAGTAATCTCAAAAAGTGGCAAAAAATAACTAAGATAGTTCAATTAATGTGGAAATTTTGGAGTCGTAATTACTTGAATCAATTACAACAGAGAGGAAAATGGATGTTTGAAAAAAATAACGTTAAAATTGGAGACTTGGTTTTAATAATTGAAGAAAATTTACCAACATATAAATGGGCATTAGGTAGAATCGTAGAATTGTATTATGGCGAAGATAAAAAAGTGCGTGTTGTAAAAATTAAAACACAGTATAGTACATGTAAAAGAACCATATCAAAATTTTGTGGTTTACCAATGGAAGATCCTTAAATATAATTTGAATTTTTCATTTAGTGTACCATTGGTGGTGTGTAAATTTACTCACTGTTAGTAAAGTGATTTTGTATTGTATAAAAAAAATATTGTTATTTGTGAAATCTTGAATTTATATAATGATTTATGTAATTGTATTTCTTGAGAATTGTCAAGTGTTGAATGTGTAAAGTGTTCTAGATGTAACCAATATGAATGTTAATTTAGTAACAATGATTGCATGGTTAAACCAGTGCAATGTGGGGCGGTATGTTAGTTCTGTAAATGAACAGCGCCCTCTAGCGGCTTGTAAAATAAAACGTTAGTGTATGTGTAACAATCACTCCGAGAGGTTGTGTACGGAGTAGAGAAATTAAAGAGATCACAGTCGACTGCTAGTGTTGTTTATTGTGTTGAGTCAAAACAGTATCAAAGTTGGCTAATGAGCGTTTGAAGGGGAATCTTTTGTTTTTCATGATCACCAGATGATAAAGTAAATTATATCAGTGTATTAAATGTGTATTTTTTATTATGTCAGAAAGCATTTTGTTTTACTTCATTCCAAAAAATTATGCTTTAAACATTTTATTTTCCATATGCTCGCGCCCCCTTGCAGTGTTACCGCGCCTCCCAGGGGGGCGCGCCCCACAGTTTGAGAAACACTGTATTATAGTCTTGGCAGTTCAAAAACGGGAATTTTGTCTATTAATACGCCCCAATAACTCTCCCCTCTTCCCCCTGGAGTTGATTTCCGTAAAATCCATTCTTAGTGGAAGTCTATTCAACTAAAGAAAAGTGCTAAACAAATTTCAAGTAAATGAATTAAATTCAAAAACCGCAATTTTTCTATAAAACGCCTTAATCCCTCACAAACCACTCCTTTGATGATCCTTTTTCGCAAAAATCTTTGTAAAAGGAACTTTATTCCATGAACGGTACATACCTTCTTTTTTTCAACAGGTGGTTCTATTAGTTGAGAAGCGGAAATATTTATCTATTACGCCCCTTAATCCCCCTCAGTGACCCTTGGGGATCAATTTCCCCCAAAACTATTTTGTAGCGTATCTCTACACCATGAAAAGAATTCGCTTACCAAATTTTAAGACTGTACGTCTAATAGTTTAAAAATGGAAATAATTATCTATAACGCCCCTTAAGCCCCGCAACGCCACTTAGGAAACGATTTTCACAAAACCCATCTTATAGCAGATCTTTACTTAATGAATGGAATCAGCTTTCTCAATTTCAAGATTTTACGTCAAATAGATTAAAAAAGAGTTAATTGCCTATATAACGCCTCTTAATTCTCCACAACGCCACTTGGGGTCGATTTTCACAAAACCCATTTTGTAGCGGATCTGTACTCTATGAAAGGAATCCGCTTATCAAATTTCAAGACTGTACGTCGAATAGTTTAAAAATGGAAATAATTATCTATAACGCCCCCTCTCCCGCAACGCCCCTTAGGAAACGATTTTCACAAAGCCCATCTTATGACAGATCTCTACTCAGTGAATGGAATCTGCTTATACTCAATTTCAAGATCTTATGTCTAATAGTTTAAAAAAGGAGTTAATTTCCTATAACGCCACTTGGGAGTCGAATTTCACAAAACCCATTCTGTAGGGGATCTGTACTCTATGAAAGGAATCCGCTTACCAAATTTCAAGACTGTACGTCTAATAGGTTAAAAATGGAAATAATTATGTATAACGCCCCTTAAGCGCCCTCAACGCCCCTTGGAGGTCGATTTTCGTAAAAATCGTTATGTAGGGAATCTGTACTTTATGAAAGAAATGTGTGTACCAAGTTTCACGACTGTAGATCTAATAGTTTAGTAATGGAAAATAATTATCTATAACGCCCCTTAAACCCCCGTAACGACCCTTGGGTTTCGAACTTTGCAAAATCCGTTCTTAGCTGACGTCCATTTTATGAAGGGAACCTACATACCTAATTTCAAGTCTGTAGGTTTAATAGTTCAGGAGATATCGTGATTAATCAGTCAATCAGTCAGTGAGTGAGTGAGTGAGTCGCTTTTCTCCTTTATATATATAGATTCCAAGAACTCTGATAATTTGATTGTAAAAATTCCGATTTTCTAGTAATATGTTATTATTGATTAGACAAATATTATATTCATAGTCTTATAGCAAATAAGTAAATTGAAAAAAAATTACTTTTTATAAACAGAGAACATGTTGGAATTTTTAATACGAATAAATAATACTCATATAAGTAAAATTTTCATAAAGTGCAATTTTACTCATGGGGTAGTTCAAAATAATGAATTTTGGTACTTAACGTATCACACACCGTCGATGAATTTGTCAAATGGAAAGATGTCACGAAGTGCCACAATTTACAGTCAATAGTGGAAAATTATTCCTCTGCACGTCCATACACAATAATATTGTTCACGTATGCATGGCTGTGCAGTATTATAAAATATTTAGTTCTGTTTAAATATCTTTTCATTATTTTGAATCAATCTATAGTTGACTATTGAAGTTATACATTAGTTGCAGATCTCTTTTATTTAGGTTGAAAATTCTCTTCCATATTATTATCGTCTGCTTTAATTCAAAAATGGATTTTTATTATCGTCTGCTTTAATTCAAAAATGGATTTATGTGATTCATCTATTTGCTGAGATATATAATCTTCTGTTGTTAAAGCTATATTGTGTGTGTTGGAGTTGGTATCTTTTGTAATTATTATAAATTTGTTAGATAAATCAGAGAAAAAGAATGGTTAGGTGTAATTGAATAAATGTATGTAATTTTTGAATGTGTGTTTTCTACATATTATTCTTAATCCAGAGATCAATTAGGAATATTCGAGTAATTATAAGAACAAAAGACGTCTGTGGAATAAACTCTGTCTAATATTATTTGAAATGACAGCATTTGGCGACGTTTTTTGATTTGGTGAAATTGGTTAGCGGTGTAATATGCATCTTAATTTTAAATACATTAAACAGAAACTGAAAAAAAAATTGTTCCCTCTATTTTTTAATTAAAGCGTCATTGTGTCTTGATGTTTTCATATTTAAAATAAATTATTAGAATTTCCTTGCACTCATTATTTAGGAAAAATGTTAAATATAAATAATAATAATTAATTCATTATATTTAAAATACACTCTATTTGCTTCTGAAAAATTTCATGTATTGTTGGAAAATGCATGAAGCTTCCTTTAATCAAATTTTTCCCAACTTAACTTTTTAAAAGAATATATAGCTTAAAGGGATATCTGATGTAAAATTAAGGAAAAAAATAATTTTAACCTTTTTAAATATAACCATATCTTTTTATAACTTTATTAAACACGCTTTTGTAAGTTTCACTTGTATGTAATGGAATCCTTGAACTTGATTTTAACCCACTTCAAAAGGTCAAGCGAATTCAAAAATTTGCACACTTGTCAAGGACCGATGACAATACAATAATTTCATATTTTTGTCTCATTGTCCTGATCAGGATCCAGATAAATAAAGGATTTTAAGGATTTCGAGATTAGGTGACTAATTCATTATGTCGTTTCCAGATTTGGCGACGAATTGCATAAACCATTTTCAGATTTGTTGACTAATTTCATATGCTATTTCAAAATTTCGCGATTAATTCTAGATTTAGCGACTAAAAGATTAAGGAACAACCCTTAAACCATTAATAGGCTTGTGGTTAATACAAATAAAACAAAAAAGTGTTCTTTATGTTCTTTCTTACCATAATATAAGTCTAGTTTTTCTAAAAATAGAAATACAAAAAAAAAGACTCGCACATGTGAATAAAAATAATTCATGTTCTAATTGCTAAATATTTTTTTTTATTTTGATAAAGCTATATGTTTAGAAGTGATGATACGAATTAACATTATAGCAATACGGGTTTAAGAGGTGATAATACGAATGATATTTAATATTTCTTCTTAACACACTTTTATTAGTTAGACCTATATCTACAGTGGTGGCCAAAATTGTGGACACTTTTTAAGTTGTTATGTTTTTTAAGTTTGTATACTTAAGGAAAATTTTAAGTTGCACAAAATTCTAAGTATTTTATATCTTTTTAATAAAATTCAATTTGGAATTCAATAAAAAAACGAAAATTTAAATATTTACAACGCACAAAAAGTTATGCTGCAATAACTGTCGATATACAAAAGATGCTGATGATAGCAGTGTGGATCAGAGCTTAGTGAGATTGCCTTTATTCTTCATTACAGCTTCACATCAATGTTTCATTTAGCTCTAGTTTTAAGCTCTTCCTTCGTTATTATATGATGCCAGGAAACAATTATATCTACAATTAGTTCTTTTTTTATTTCATGGGTACCTCATTCGGACAAGAGTTTTCAAAGGGTGCCACAAGTTTTCGATAGGATCGAGGTCTGGACTGTTTCCTACTAGGACAACAACTCGTTGATCTTAGAACGGTGCCAGTCTTTAAATTACTTTAATATGTGGCGAGGAGCAGAATCTTGCTGAAAAATAAATGAAGCAATGTTGGGAAATAGATCCCTGATGGAAGGCAGAAGCTTGGTTTCTAGAATGGTGTCAATGTATTTTATGACATTCAGTGTCACATCGCTGATAAGAAGACTATCGATACCATCTACAGATATGCTTGACTAGATGATAAAACTAGGTGGGTACTTTACAGTTGTATAGATGCAGTCAGGATGCAGCTATTATCCTAACTTACTTCTTACATATTTTAGGCTATCACTACCGAATAACGATATTTTAATTTCGTCCCTCTATATAACTAGTCACGAATAATCATTTGTCCAATTAATTTGTTCCATTGCTCACTATAGTCTATTTTTTTTAGGGCTGCTGTAAATTGAGCTGCAGTTTTTTTTGTGGAATTATACCTTTTAGTCTTATATTTGCAAATCTACTCCTAAATGTTTTTGAACTGACAGAAACACCAGTATCACTCAGATCACTTCTGATGGATGTCCATGAAATTCTTTTACCTCTGAAACATGATATTTTTGTTCTTCTGTCATCAAAACATGTGGTGCACCTTTTTCGGCTTTTTCCTGCTTTTTTTTATTAAATTTGTCTCCCGACATCTTAAACAAAACATTCAGTCTCCTGATGTAGTCACTGATCTACCCACCTATTATGTAATTTCAACAAAGGAAGTACCACTTTCTCATCACACATGTGTTTAAGGGGTCATATCAATTTAAATTTCTGAAAATCGATTTTTTTATTATTATTTTTATTTTATAGAGTAAACCTTTCTGAGTGTTCTAAAATAAACCGCATTTTTTGATATTTAGAACGGACGTTATTTGAAAATAAAAAGAGTAGAAAAGGCGATTTACATATTATTTGCATTTCTGCTCCATGACACTGTCATATCGCTGGTATACAGCGTTTCTGTGTTTCTAATATTTTTCATTCTAATATTATCAAATGCTGAATCTAAGCCTCAAATTTATTATTGTTGTTCTGAATATATTAACTACAAGTTCTACTAACTTTATAAACTTCTCTTCTACTTTGTTTTGAAAATTGAATCTTGAATTTATACTCGCTCGTTTTTGACTTTTAACCGTATCTTATTCTAAGATAAGTTTTTATAAAAGTATTATTTTTTTAAAACTTTTGAAGGATGAATTCGACTGAATCTGCTAAAGACCATCTGGTAAACGTCCTAAGAAAGCTATATTTACCTGTGTGTTGGATTGAGATGCTTTTGTAACAGTGTGGAAATTTGTTAAACAACAGTGCATCTGGAAAAAGATTGGCTGCAAGATGTTCATTCATCTTTTATTGAACATGATAATTTTTGATGGCTATAGAGTGTTTGATAAAACTATCATGTTTAATCAAACATTCAAAATTTGCTTCTTGAAAAAAATGTGGTGGTGATATAAACTTTCAGAAAATTGTTTTGACAGCATTTGTCTACGTTTTTTCGATTGAATGCAAGAACTGTAAAGCTTGTGTTCGTTTAGAAATTTAAAAAAATGCTGGGTAAAAGAAAAAAATATTCAAAATAAACAGATTTTTCCCTCAATGAGGACAATTGGACAAGTCATGCAGCAATGACATCTTTCTGTGGTGTCATGGACTTTCCTCCTCCAGTTGCTGAAAAAATCCTATAATAACATTATATAAACAAACTACAATTGTGTAGTAAAGAAGTCGCAGAAGCTTCAATAAAAGTGCAGCTTTGGAATTTCTTTGACAAATTTCATATAATAATTAGTGGAGATGGAACATGGAAAACCCGTGGCTATTCTTCTCATGTTGGTGCGTGTGCTGTTATAACAAAACAGAAAGTGTATTGATGCGGAAGTGATGTCTTCTTTCTGTAAAATGTGATTCTTGGGAAACGACGATAATTTTACCTGCTTACAAAAGTGGAAAATTCTTCACGTTAAAAATGTTTGAAGAACCACAATGGTTCAGCTGGCATGATGGAGACTGTGGGAATGGTTCGTATATTTCAGCGTTCATTAAGTCATCGTTCTGCGAGATAAACATCTTACACTTGGATGGACGATTCCAAAAACATTTCATCTATTTTTGTCTCAATCTGTATGGAGAAGATAAATAAAAGTTTTAAAATTTCGAATGCGTTGGACATGTTCAAAAAAAAAGAATGTTCGTTTACGAAAATTAAAACAAAATGAGCTCAAACTCAGTGATGGGAAGTCGATTTTGACCGACAGAATGATCGACTTATATTTACAACGTACTATGATTAATTCAATTTAGACAAAATAAAACATGCCTGTCAGATATTAATAAGCTGTTTGATATTTCATAACGTTCAAGCGAAAAAGTGTTCATTGCACAGTTTTTGTCCCTAGGTCTAGTTTTTGTAAATATAGAAATCAAAAAGTAGAGGGCACAGTGGAATTTTAGACAAAATAATTGCATGTTCTAATTGCTAAATATGTTTTTATTTTGATCTATCATAAACTGATGATACAAAAATGTCTAGCAATGCGGGTAAAAATACAAAATAATAATGAATTCCTTAACTCATTTTATTATTAGAAATATATCTTTTGTTGTGGTAGAAAATTGTTGATATATCTACAAATGAGGCAATTGTTTTTTTAATGATACAATCAAGGCAGAAAATTTTAAGTTGCTGACAAAATTCTAAATTTTTATACTTTTATAATAAAATTCAGACTTGGAATTCATTTTAATCTCCGCACAGAAATATTACGACAGGCTAAAAGAATGCAATGCAAAACTACTGTAAGAAATTAACTGAAAAAGATGCTGATGATAGCAGTGTGGAAAGCTTTTAGAATTGCCTTTATTCTTCATTACAGTTTCACATCAATTGTTTCATTTTTATAATAAGATTCCTTCATTATTATTGATTGTTTTTAAACAATTATATATAATTAGTTCTTTTTTTTATTTTGGGTAATGAATCACTTTTTGCATTTTGATTATTTTGTTGCTTTTGATAGGATCGAGGTCTGGATGTTTCCTACTGCATTGGTTGATAATATATGTTTTTAGTTATAATAATTTTAATAAATTGAAGTTTATTGACTAAAAAAAAACTTCACATTAGTTTTAATTAAATTTAGCAATGTTGTTTGAGTAACCAGAAAATATATATGATAAAAAGCTGTGGTTTTGATGTGTCAATGTATTTTATGATTTCTAGTTCACATCGCATGATAAAAAACCGTGCCATGGAAAATGATAAAATTTTTTTGTATTCTAGATGAGTCATATCTGTACTTAAAATAACGAACCAGTTTGAATTTTTAATGAAAACGATATTTTAATTACAAATATAAAATAGTCAAAAATGTTTGTAAAAATTGTTCCATTGTTAAATTTTTTAAATTGTTATATTGAGCAAAAAAATTTAAATCAGTGTTTTGCTGTCATTTTAAAGATTCTACCTTTTAGTCAATACTGAGCAAAAATTTCATCAAAAATTTTTTAAACTGAATGCATATCACTGCAAAAGAAAACAAAGATTTCTTTTGATGGTTATCTATGAAATTTTTTATCTCTGAATTAGCATGTGTTTTTGTTGGTTATGTTTTCAAAACAGTAATATCTATTTGTTTATTCCTCCTTTTTTTTTAAAATTTACATTCCAGGAAACAATAATAAAAAAATTATAGAGCTTTAAATAGCTCACTATTTTTAACATTTTCAACTTTCTCAAAGTGTTTAATCTACCCTTTTTATTTGATGTCATTGCTTTTTGACTAAATATCATTGTTATCCTGGCCAGTAAACTCTGTCCTGACCTCAATCCTATCGAAACCTTGTGGCACCGTTTGAAAACTCTTGTCCGAATGAGATACCCATGAAAAATAAAAGAACTAATTGAGGATATAATTATTTCCTGGCATCATGTAATAACGAAGGGAGAGCTTAAAACTATTTTCAACTCAATGAAATATCGATGTAAAGATGTAATAAAGAATAAAGGCAACTTCACTAAGCTCTGATAACTCACTGCTATCAGCAATATAATATGTATATAGACAGTTATTGCAGCGTATATTTTTGTGCGTTGTGTGTATTTGAAATTTCGCTTTTGTGTTAAATTCAGCATTAAATTCTCTTTAAAATGATATAAAGTACTTAGCATTTTGTGCAACGTAAAATTTTCTATAAACATTTGACACCACTGTATAGAGGCGTAATCTTTGAAATATAACGATATGGGACTCATCAGACTCCCCGTAAACGGAGAGAACAAATACCCTTCAGATCTGTTAATTAATATCCATTGAAGAGAAAGACTAATTTCAGCAGCCACATAATTCCAGCTCCAAATGTCAAACTCAAGAAAAAATCCAACAAAGAATAAATGTTAGTCTTAAAAACTAAAAAACAGGCTTTTATTGTAGATCGAACTAAAAAATGAAAAATAAATTATAGTTTAAAAAAAAACACTTAAAAACACGCTTTTATAGTGAATTGAACTATAAAGTAAAAAAATAATTCTTAATATAAGATTAAAATAATTACCGAGAAAATTAATGTCATCGTGGTAAAAGCGTGGGGTGCTTGTACTTCATTTTTGCACTAACTCAGCACTTCGGAATAGAATTAGTAAGAAATTATAACAATTAATGTAGAGCACCTCACGCTTTTATCCCAATGACATTAATTTTCTCGTTAATCCATTTTATTCTTATATTAAGAATTTTTTTTTTGCGTTTTAGTTCGATTCACACTATAAAAGCGTTTTTTTTAGTTTTTTAAACTATATTTTATTAAATAAATTATTAACAATTGAATTTTTAATGTAATTTGATTTTTCTTTTTTTGAAAATTCTCTTAGGGTTGGTGCAGATAAGTTGTGTTAGGGTTGGGGGGTGCAGATAAGTTGTATTTTTTTTGTAAGAAATATATTTTCATAGAAATAATATATCATTTAAAGCAGTGGTTCTTAAACTTTCAATCGCCGAGACCTTCCCCCTTTCATGAATCAGTTTGACATTGCGGACCCCGAAGATTTTTAATACCCCTCCCATCTCCCAACATATGGCTGAATGATTTAACAGTTCTTAAATAATCCTTAGATTGCCTCTGCTATTTATATACGAACTTTTTTTTAACACTTTTTTCCTTCCATAAGAAACAGGAAACATCTAATTATGTAAAATGTATTACAAAATACTAATTTCAAATAAATAGTGTACGTAATTGCATTAATTAAGATTTTTAATACGAAGGGTTGATGCTAAATTTATTTTAGCATATTAGTGCTATTATATCAAATATAATAATTCAAACGTGCAGTCTATATTCAGGCTTTATGCTTTCCATGTGGTATCTACCATTTTTTGAAAATATTACTTTGTTTCAATGGCTACATACTTGCAAACAATAAAAAAAAATTGAACTGAAAACTGAATATTTTTCATCGAAATACTGGATGGTCATAGAAAAACTAAACCGATATATGGACTTCCAGTGACCATTTCGTTCAACCAATCGACATGAAATTTGAGGCATAGTTATTTAAAGGTATGTGCTCGTGATCCGTCGAACGGAAACAAAATGGAGTACACAATTATGATTATAGTGCCAGAAACTCGAAAATCACGAGTATGAACACCAGATTTCTTTTGGTCGCAAAATGATCACCAATTGCGAAAACCCTAAAGAGCGTTAGTCTATCACAATAAACAGTCGCGGTTATGCACGGGAAAAAAAACCACGATCGGGGACGCAGGGAAGAATTTTGCATATGACGGGGTAGGACACTAATCACTGAGGACAACACAGATCGGAGAAAAAAAGGCTTTAAATTGGTACTATCAAAAGCCATTACGCATTGCCTGCGGGAGAAGGGGATAATAAAACCGAATGTAACATAGTACGAGGGATGCTTGTAATCTCATGTTTGATAGACTTTTTCAAAGTCATTGGCAAAATTAATGCATTGTTGAGGGTCCTCCGTGTCAAACATCTGAATGCACTGGTAATGGTATGGAAACATGTAGAGCAGTGCTTCTCAAACTTTCACTATTGGCGACCCAGTTTTTAGCCATAATTTTTATCGCCCCCCCTCCTATACAATGATAATGCGCTTTGGCGCTAAAGCTACAGTACGATCATAGAAATGAACAGTAAAAATTAACAAGATAATTGTATTTGTTACTTTTAAGTTATATTTATTTTAAGCAAATTACTTTTAAGTAATAGGATAATTATTGTAATTTTTTTTCTCTAAATTTTAAATTGGAACAAATTGCAAAATGATATTTGATTAAAAATTTATTTCCACCATCATCCATTTCTTAAAGTATAAATGCCATTAGAAAAAGAGTCTAGTCTATGTTGTGCACTCAATCATATACATCACATTTGGCATTAATATTTAAAGCGAGAAGACTTCAAAATGTCTTAACCCGGGAGAGCCGGCGCGCACTCGATACTAATGTTAATAGTAGCGAGAGTTGACTGAATCACCCCTATTTTTTGGGGTTTATTTACAATTATTTTTATTGTACACGGTAAAAATCACAATTCCAGTGAACAATTTAACTAAGAGAAAATATAATTACCTACTTTTAAGGACTTTTAATTTTTTCTTTGATAATTTGAGAAAAAATTCATTAAAAGTGAACTAAAATGTTTCAAAGGTACGTAACATTAATAAAGAACACAAATCCCATACACTTTTCACTAACATTACAGGAATATTATTTGCAAGCAAAACCGTTATATTTAGTTCAAATTATTGTAGTTTAGCTGTCCTTTGACTGTGAGCCCCACGCGACCGCTCCCGTGTTAAGAATATTCAATGTAAAAATATGGATGCTAGTTCTAAAAAAACGAATTGGGTAAAACGCGTATTTCATCATGCTTTACATGATTCAGAATACCCACCTAAATAAATCATAGCTAAATAATCCTTCAACTAATCATACCAATAAGTTCCTAAGTCAGACGATGATGACTGACGTAAATCTGCTTGCTAGGTGAAAAGTGAACAAGTTTTCTTTTTCTCTTTCTACAGATATTGTACATTATTTCATTAATAATAATAATAAGAGTGATGAAATTTTTATCTTCCTAGAATTTTTCTCTGGGTCTAAGTTTTTTTTTTCTGAAAGAGTAGTATTTCAGGCTTAAAAAGAAAACGCAATAAGAAAAATATCTCATCGTGCCATTACAGTAAATCAAACAAAATGTTGTTTTTTTAATTTAGTTATAGGATCATATTGTTGATAAACGTATGGAAGTGAAACTTTAACTTTTGATGAATATTCGCCAGCTGATATATATAAATTATATCAGTGTAAATGCGTATTTTTTATATGTCATAAAGTATTTGTTTACTTCGTTCCAGTAAATTAATTTTTTTTTATTTCCGATATGCTCACGGCCCCCTTGTAAGGTTATCATGGCCCTCTAGGGGGCGCGCCTAACAGTTTGAGAAATAACTGATGTAGAGTATCGAGCGCAAAGGTTTTAGGACTATAGTTTCTGCTATATCCAACATACGGGCTATACCTCTTGCAGTTTGCATGTTTCCTGAAGTCACTACTTGATGAAATTCCGAAATAGTTGGCCATCCGCGTCGCTGTCAGTCCCAAGAGAGAGAGAGACAAAGAGAGAGAGACAAAGAGAGAGAGAGAGTGGAGACTGTTTTTTTAGATTTGTTTACTAAATCACGCAGAGATTATGGGATACATGGGCCACATCATTGGCAATGGCTTTGACTGTAAGCACGCAAGGCTTTCGAGGCCTTTATCCCATATTGATATAGTATAGTTTCACCATTTCACTACGGACTTACACAGGCAGAGTCATTTCGTCGACCTGTTGGTTCTCCCGATTGGAGAACCAACAATAACACCCTACTTTTTATAGCTTTTCTAAGCTTAATATCTGAAAAACAGCATTCTGTGATAAGTGTTTTGATTCTATTACACGTAAATTCCGTCTGTGAGTCTCCGATCGCGTCCCCCACCTCATGGAGAACTGTTCTTTCAGTGTGCATATCTCTCCCATTTTTTATGACATACGTACGTTAGTGCTTTCGCATGTGTTGATCATTTTGCGACAAAAAGGGTGCTGTTCGCAATTTTAGAGTTCGTGTCACGGTAACCGTTATTTTGAGAGCCTTTTTGTTGCTGTTCACAGGATCTTGACCGCATATTTTGGTATCCCCTCCGTTGTGGATACCCTCTCTCCACTATCCACGCGACCTACACCTAAAGGAATGAAGGATGCACCACTAAACTCAGTCATAATAAAATCAGTTTATTCTGATCTTAATTTATATATAATACAACAACAATACTAGTCTAGGAGGATATTGATCAAGAGTGAAACAACGCAAAACGTATTACTGATAATTAGCGCAATTAGCAAATGAATCTATATTTATATATTAATTTCTAACTTAATAGTATCCCCCCTATCCTTATAGTTTAGATGAATTAGCTTACCACTATATCCTGGGTAAACAGCTGCGGTCCATAGAACGTCAATTTAACTAATCTGGCTGACTCTGGCTTAGGCAATGCTCCTTTGGTCTCGGGGACCCACTTTTGACTTATCTACACCGGCACTGTTTGACCAACTGTCAGAATTGAGACTTCTCTCTTTTTCTCTCTCTCTCTTCTAGACTTTATCTCTATAAAAAAATATTTTTCTACATTTATACGTATCAGTTTTACGCAGTAAAATTATAAAACAAAACAAAATATATAATTTAAAATACTATTGTTCTTTTTTTATGAAAAAATGTACGTAAAACAAAAATAACTTTCCCTTACAAAGGGACAAAAAATAAAAAATAAAAAAATTTATAGAACATAAAAAGTCTAAGTTACATTTCTTGAGCAAGTTTGTTCATTCAAATCAAAAGACACGCCGTGCATATAAACTGTCATATTAAATGTCAGTAAAATTTTTCTTTAAAATAAAAGCATGCGCAATTCATTTTAACTGTCGCTTTACCTCAGGCAATTTTCTAAATCAAAAACTAAAAAGAAATACTGTCTGCAAAGTTTTTGACATTTCTTTCGAATGAATTCACTGAATAAAGTGTGAAAAAGATTTATTTCATTTAAATGCTGAATAAAAAGCAGCATTGTGAGTTTTATGCTAAAAATATTTTTGTATGCAAGAATTAAAGATAAAATGCAAAAAGAATGGCTTTAGACTTTAAACATACAGACTAAATCTTATTTTTTTTACTAAGAAATGGAACGCAGGTTACTAAGTCACGCTTGTTTTAATCATATGCTTCGATTAATCATTTTTTAATTATTTAAAGAATTTTTTTGTGTGAAATTTAACAATCTAATGGAAGTCATTTTAATTTGGTTTTTAAAATTTACAAATTAGTAAGATAAGTTTCGATATTCGTTAACATTGTCTATTTCATTTGAAATAATGATAAAAATTACTGGAATCAAATTTTTGTTTAATATTAATGTTACTTCTCTCTATTTTAATTGTTTTTATAAAGCTGAAAATTTACAGCAATCTGCAGTTTGTCCGATATTATACATCGTTCTAGAAATCGAGACTATTAGAATTTTCGCTACTTTTCATTTTGCAGGCGCATATCTGGCCAAGCAGGCTTTTTTGTCGACATCACACAATATACACATAAAAACTTGTATTACATGTTAGTTCTCGTTGGTTTTTCATCTGGTTTTAATGTATTGTGAAAAAGACGTTACTGATAAGAAAGGACCACGACTTGTTTGGAAATCATGGTGGTAAAAGGTTGCTAGTGGGGATATAAGGTTTAATGTCGATTGGATCCCTTTTGGCGACTTTATCGCTTGCGCTGGCGAAACGGAAAAGTTCCAATTTTTCTAGTAAATAATGAAATATAAGGAGAAAAATTAAGGTACTTCGGACTCTACCAGATAAATATGTACGAATTTTGTTAAATTTATTTCTCACTTCTTTTTTATTTGATTGTCATATTCCTTAGTGATTATTTATTTCGAATTTATATATAAGAGTTAAAGCTAAATAATGAGGTTTCCCTCTTAAAATTAACTTTTTTTAATGTTATTGAAAGATTTTAACTGCCCCCTACTTACAAAAAAAAAAACCCCGCGATATGCAGATGCGAAGTATTATGTAAAATGACTTGAAGTGGAACTAAGTAAAATATATAGTGATAATCACACAATTCAGTATATAGTAATAATCATGTGCAGGTCTTATTGCTGACCGCGGTACTATTGCCTCCAGATAGTTATTCTCAAGAAATATCTTCGAATGTGAATATTTATGATATTTATTTATCTTCGGATACTTTGTGAATATTTATGAGGATTGTAGTAACAGCCTGCCTTTCTTTGTCGTAGGATAGATAAAGTTTATTTTTTTGTAATATTTCATGATAGTTGATCTTCCAGTCGTAAACTTCAAATATTTAATAAATTATTGCCGAGTTTTATTTGGGCTTGTAATAAGTTACGATTTCCTCACCTACTTCCCCGTCCTGCTCGAGTCAGAATCTTCCGAGTGCGGAATCCTTGATCTATAAGATGGCCGCGGTAGCCGAGTGGTATAGATATCGGATCGTGGCTTGCCTTGTCACGAGTTCGAGCCCAGTAAAGACCCGCCGTGTAGGGCAGCGATGCACGTTAAATCTGTCGAGAGCTGAAACGTCCTTCCGTTGGTGTGGTGTGGTAGTTAGGAGAGGGGAGTGCCAGCTCAGGTGTCGTCCACGTCACTTGACCATGGTTCAAAATTACGTGGTCCGTCGCCAAAAGCCCTCGTGTAGCTGAACGGAGTGACGTTAATATTTATTCATTCAATTGATCTATAAGATTCCACTAAAAAAAGAGCATTCTCTTACGCCAGTGCTTTTCAAACTTTCAATACTTGCGACCCAATATTCAATTCCAATTTTCATCGCGTCCCCTGCTTACAATAATGATGTATTTAATTAGATAATACGATACTTTGACGCTAAAGCTATGATACCTCTTTAACCTATTCGCCACTTGTGCATATAAATGTCTCGTTCAGCAAGTGCGTAAATTGCCCCGGACGTATATATACGTCTTTCCAAAATACGTTCATTACTATCCATAAAATTATTCGGAAGATTTTGAAATGCAATAAAATGATCTTTACATTGTTGGAGAAAGATTTATATATATATATACTTATTTCACAGAGGGTTTTCTTATTTTCCATTATCCCCCCCCAAATACACCACATATGCGTGAATACGTGCAAACCGGGGGCATTGGGGAAACTTTTAATCTGAAGTTAAGGGATTAATTATAAGCCGTACAAATGATCCAGATAAGTATTAAAATTTGCTTATAATTTTATATATGACCAACCGGTGTGGTCACTGGTAATTGTTAAGCTTGTTTATAAATTAGTATTTTTGAGATAATTATAAAGTACATTGTGCAATAATGATAAGTGTATTATATCAGTGTAAATGTGTTTTTTATTATGACAGAATATATTTTGTTTGTTTTACTTTCAAAAAGTTAATAATTTTTTTGAAATAATTTTTGTTTTCGATTTCTCAATATGTTCGTGCACAACTTCTAGGGTTATCACGGCCGCACAGTTTGAGAATCGCTGTCTTACGTCGAAGGCAATGATTAAAAAATAAAACTGAAACGAGAACTAAAAACATGAGAGTCGAAAAGAGATAAATATGGCGCAAGGCAACTAAGAGATTTAAAATTTTTCTAAGACGTATATTGTCAAAAGAATAATTTATTTCATCTTTCATTAGAGAATAAAAAAATCATTAAACTCCTCTATTCATTTTCATCTAAATTTTCCAGGTAGTGCATCCCTTCTGAATCAGTCATACAGATATCGGGAAGGGGAGTGGGGTTTACAAGTAGAATATTTCTTAGGGAAAATTTGCAGAAATATTTACTATACCTAAAATGTGTGACAAATGTCACAGGCAAGTATTTGACAATGTAACAAATATACAGGATTCTGAATCATTAATATTTATGGTATAAGGATATCTATGACTTTAAATAAATAGTTTAAAAAACATCATGATTAGTAAGTATTCATCACGACATGAATTTATAACAATTTGTTTTATCGAGATTCCTTGTGCCTTATTAGATATAACATAAAACCTAAATGTTGCGAAGGAACAACTTTTTTTAAAGACATTTTATAAATATTGATTTGAAAAATATCTGAAAGGAATCTGATTTGAACAAAAAAAGCTACTTTCTGCTTATTTTTTCCAAGTATAGAAAAATTAACACGAATAAAAATTTAAGGAAAATGATTATATGATGATAAATGATAGTTTAAGGGGCAAATTTAAGCATGCAAAATCCACGAAGAAAACAGTTAACTACACATTTCCTATTTTAAGAACATTTTGAAAACTCTTGTTTTAATTAAAGTTGAGTTAGAAAGTAATTAAACTTATCGTACAGATATCACATCTAAGCATCTTAAGCACTTAAAAATCATAAAATAAAAAACATTAAGGAAAAATAGGAAACTTTAAATATTCAGCATGAAATACATTTAAGGAAGTGCTTGAAACATATCGATAAGATATTAACGTGGATATCTCCCCATTATTGTCGTTCAAGAATGAAATAATGAATAACAACTACTTATTCAATTCCTACTATTAGCTCACACTCTCTATATATTTAATTATTTATCTTGATGGAGAGATTTTTCAATCGTTAATAAAATACATTTTAAAGTGCTCAATTGAGCTGAAATTTTATATACGTGATTATTTTGGATTACAATACAGTAATTTAATTATAATTAATAACAATTAATTGATTAAAACTAATTATTCAAAGAATTACAAATACAGCCAAGTTAGCATCATTTTGGGCGACTTAGTGACCCTTTTGGCAACTTGTATCAAAACTTGAAAAGTTTCTTTCTAACATTTTAAAGTGCTCAATTGAGCTAAAATTTTCTATACACTATTGTTTTGGGTAAAATACGACAATTTAATTATAATTAATTAAAATTAACTGAATGAAACTAATTATTTAAAGAATTATAGACACAGCCACGTTGGTTTCATTTTTAGCGACTTGGGTCAAAAATTAAAAAAAAACATTTTTTTCACGTTTTAAAGCATTCATTTGAACTGAAATTTTATATACACGACTGTTTTGGATGACAATACGATACTTTAATGATAATTAATAAAAAATAATTACCACTTTATGTTGTGATTCTGTCATATGTATATACATATTTATATTAATTGTAACTATATAATAAAAAGTAGCTAAAATAAAATTATTATATTACTTGTTGTTTTAATTATTATATTACTTAATTTTTTTATATTACTTGTTAATATGCTAAATATGTTTAACGTGAATTTTTATAGAAAAGAAAATATGTTGAAATTATGACATTATTAGAAACTACGACCCTGAAGCCACAAAATTAAAGTAAAACTACTAACGAACATTCTGAATTTCAGGAAAAGAAGTTGCGTTACAAGTTCTGAAGAAGATACCAATAAACTTGAAATACCGATAATTAAGACATATTCCCAACTCTTTCTCCTTCTCCATAAAAAAAAGTCATTTTAGAATTGGTTTTTTAATAGAAAGTAATTGCGTCCACAGAATCAATAATCCAATACTTTGAGCAATTAATGTTTTGTAATTGTGCAATTGTTTGTGATAAAAATGCCCAAAAAAGGAGTTACTATTTATAATAAAAAGACCTTCTGAATTCTATATAATGTTATGATTTTAAGATTTAAATTTCTCTCTTTAAGAATTCAAAGAAAATGTTTAGGTTAAATGAAAATATGCAATTATCCTAATGTTTTTATAATAGCTTAATTTCTAGAACTATTTGCATAATTGTTTTGTGAAACATATAAATAACTTAAATATAAAAAATCCACATTTTATTTATATCAATAGTTAAATTTTATGAATTTTTTTCTTTTATTCAATTTCTACTACTAGTTCACAATCTCCCTATCTCTTGTTAAAATTTTTAATAGTTAATAAAACACATTTTAAAACAATCAATAGAGCTGAAATTTTATATACACGATTATTTTGGATGAAAATACGGTAATTTAACTATAACTAATAAAATTAATATATTTATATTAATTCAAATTACGGATACAGCCTCATTAGCATGATTTTTGGCGACTTAGCGACCATTTTGGAGACTTGTGTGAAAACTTTAAAATGTTTTTTCTGACATTTTAAAGTGCTCATTTAAGCTGAAACTTTCTATACACTATTGTTTTAGATGAGAATACGAAACTTTAATGATAATTAATAAAAATTAATTACCGCTTTATATTGTGATTCTGTGATATGTACATACATATTTATATTAATTGTAATTAATTGATAAAAAGCAACTAAAATAAAAACAAATATTGTTGACCTAAGTAGGAACTAACATTTTTTTTATACTTGTTAATTTTTATTTCAATTAGTGAAGTTTACTTGATGGTAAGAAAAGAAATAATACCTCAACTTTTTATGTACTCTTAATTAGTAGAACTCGTGAAAATTAATGAACTCCAACTTATCGTTATATCCTGCAGAAGGAATGCATTCTTTTTTATATATAGTCATTTATCTTTAGACACAAAGAGAAAGATAAATTACGCTGCTTTTGTTATCTTTGGAAGCATATAAAATAAACAGAAACGATTTATATCTGTTATTACACATCCCAATTTTATACTTGTCATTTTTAACTCAAGACAATGTTTCAGCGATCGTGAAATTTTATTTCTTATTTACATTTGTTTGAAACTAGTCATTATTCAGCACATTTTTAAATGAAAGTTGTCTTTTAAGTATAAAAAATATTTAAATGCTATAAAAGTATATTTTATGTATATATATACTCACCATTAATATGTATCTTTTACTATATGGTAATTACAATTATGAAAATTGAATACCTTAACCATAAAACTCATGAATAATATGAGGATTTTGGGAAATGGTTTTAAAATTATGGCCAGTAAATAAATGATTATTTTATTTATGGAAAGGAATGATGACTTTATATATTCATTTTGTCTGATTTTAATGAAGTATTTTTAAAATACCATTTAAAAATCAATCAATCCTGAAAATTCCCTTTCTTCCATACTTCAATGTATATGAACATTTTTAAACAATTTCTATGAACCAAATTATATGCCTTTTTAAATAATTTCTTGATATATTAAGAATTTTAATAGGAAGTAATAGGCTTCTGGGATTTTTTAAAAATATTTTAACAGGGGTGGCAAAACTTTATGGATCAATATGCCATTTTTTCTTAAGAAATCTTTGATGAGGTATAGACGTGTCGTCAAATAATTTTGACTTGTTATTACTGGGAAAATAATAAAACTAGATACAAACAACTCAACTCTTCATTTACATCGAAAAAATAGCACTTGCACTGTGTAGTTGAAAATGTTTTATTTATACGTGTAATTCAAATTAAAGAAACATTAATGTGATTTTTGTTGATGCTGATTGTGGATGGTAAATAGTTTATAATAGGATTGTAAGATGTTATACTTTTAGTAGAATGCATACTGAATTGGAGTCATCTTCTAAATCGTTTCTGAACAATTATTTTTGCTGTGGTTCACTTTTTCGACAACAGGATTTGTAATTTGTTTCAAAATGCCGTTTTACAGAAGGTGTTCTTCCAGAACATAAAACACGCATCATTTTTTTAGTCGCCTTTTCTAATAATGCCATATTTCTAGATTCAACAAGTTTGAAATTCTGTGTTACACTTACTATCTTGCACTTTTTGTTCGGAACCAGCCATGTTAAATGACAGTTAAAAATCGTAAATATAACACAAATAAACTTTAAAATGCAGTTATGTCGACGAAATTAACTATGTTATTTATAGACAAATTTTGCATTATCACTCGCGTTTGTTTGAAATTCTTCATAGGAACTTTGCTATTTTGAAATAAAATGCAAACCATTTTGATCAATCGTGAAACATTGTGTCACGTGCAATTGATGACACGCGTGCCACTGGTTCGTTATCCCTGGACTATAATATTGAATAAAGGGGCACCTTCATAGGTTGATTAGAATACTAGTGGTAATGAATTACTGACTAAAGGCTTATTTTCATTGAATATCGCCTTGTTAAATACGACTGAGTTTAAAAAATTTAATTTGCTGAGGTTTAAAAGTTAAGACGGTCAAATTTCAGTGAGGATTTGATTATAAACAACGCATATGAATGTTTCTTTATATACGTTTGAATTTGCTATTCGAATGATTTGCTATAAATTTCCTGAAAACAAACTGTGAGCAATTGATTACTAATTCCCATACCTTCTTGATAATTCAATCTCGTATTTAAAAGAAACAGAGCGAAGAAACTTTAAGAGAAAATCAAATAAAGTAGTTTTTTGTGTAATAATTTTAAATTTTGTCTTTTTTATTCGATATATTCTATTATTTTTCTTTATGAAACATCTTCTTAATTAAGAAATATTAATTTTTACGCAGTTTTAATACAAAGGAAAATTTTTATTAGAATGAGCAATGGAGATAATATATATAATTTGAAGTATTTTAGAAATAAACTAATATAAATATTAAAAAAACTAAAGAGTGTTTTTTTCCAGGTATAGAAGTTTAAGTTGGCATTACTTTCCAAGATGGCGACCGATTTAACAGCTTTCAAGTGATTTATTCTCAGTTTGGTTTTGCAATTCATCAAAACGATCATCAAGCAAGGCGTAGATTCGTCGAATGGGCCCAAAACGAGATTGCCGTTGTTCCCGATTTTCATAAGCGAATTTTGTTTAGTGATGAAGTGAACTTCTGGTTGAATGGCTACGTCAACACACAAAACTGCCGCATTTGGAGTGAAGCTAATCCACAAGTGTATGTCGAAACACCGTTACATCCAGAAAAACTGACTGTTTGGTGCGTTTTATGGGCTGGTGGAATCCTTCTTCAAAAACGATGAAGGCCACAACATTACAGTCAATGGTGATCGGTATAGAGCCATGATTACTAACTTTTTCATTCCTGAATTGAACAATCAGGATGTCCAGGATCTGTGGTTCCAACAAGACGGCGCAACATGTCACACAGCTTGTGCCACAATCGATTTATTGAAAGACACGTTTGGTGACCGCCTAATTTCACGTTTTGGACCTGTGAATTGACCTCCAAGATCTTGTGATTTAACACCGCTAGACTACTTTCTGTGGGGCTATGTAAAGTCATTGTTCTATGCGGATAAGCCACAAACGCTTGACCATTTGGAAGACAACATTCGCCCTGTTATTGTCGATATACGGCCACAAATGTTGGAAAAAGTCATCGAAAATTGGACGTCCAGATTGGACTACATCCGAGCCAGCCGTGGCAGTCCTATGCCAGAAATCATATTTAAAATGTAATGCCACAAGGTTATCTTTCGAATAAAAAAAAATTCATGTCAATCGAATAATATCGAATCGTTCGAAATCGTCAATCGAATCGTTGTTTTATTGCAATTATAAGTTCTATACCTCTAAAAAACACCCTTTACATTTTTATAAACACAATACCTAGAATAATGGATAATTATGGAAAAATGCTAATGAAATCGAAAAAAAGAAATAATTCGAAATTTCCAAGTTCGAGACAAACCTATTATATATTATTGTATGGACTAATGTAGACTGCTGCTGCATTCTGGAAGTCCTCTTTTTGGATGATGTAAACGTTTAGAGAATAAATCATAAATTTCGGGACTATTTGCTAATAGCACAACATTGTACAATCCGTCACTAAAACAATTTTCTCTGTTTAGTCTTACGACATCTACAACGTAAGTTAGGTAATTTTTATCTATATAAGAGTTAATTGAAATACAAATATTTACATTTTGAAGTAAATGAATAATTATAATAATAAAACTTAGTTTAATTTGGCTTTACTGGAATTTAAAATCATTTTGGGGGAGACAGGATGAAATGAGACATAAGAAAAAATGTGAGAAATTAGACATGAAAAATGAACTTAGACTGAAATTTAATGAAAGCATAGGTTCCATTCATATCAGATAAAATCAAAAACACTCACGACGACATAAAATTGTTCCATACACTACCATTTTTTTATATGACCGTGATAGATTTTTTCCCCTCCTCCACTGAAGAATGCGGGATTGTGAAATAATGTCAGTAACATAAAAATGTTATTCAAGTTACTAGGATTCAAATTTCAAAACATCATCTTAATTGGAATTCTCCTAAGCAACAATGAAGAAAAAATGAAGTTTCGATCTATTTGTTAATGATTCCAAAAACAGTAAAATTTTGATTGCATCAATCTTCGAATTCAGTATTAGACTATAATGTATTTTATTATTAATAGTTATGTATTTTTTCAACAGAGGGGATGGGAGGGGGGATCAATAACGAAATTCTAAGCTATTTGATCTCTCGTTTCCCTTTCTAAAATTAAAGAAAAAACAGTCATTATTATAAGGAGGCGGCTTAAACAAAAATGAGCCACAACGTAAAGTTAACGCTTGGGACCTTGAAATTCTCAAAATAATAAAGCCTGTCTAGCCAAATAATAAATTTTTGCTTCTTGCTGTTTATTAATTAGGCAACTACACTGCTGCCCATCGTAAATGCAACACCAAGAAAGACAAGAGATTGCACAAAAAAATTTATTTTGTAGATAACATGTTAACCAAGTATCAAATGATTAAATTTATAGACTTCTGTGAAGTGTGGTTCCTGCCAGAATCAGTAGCCAGAGAAGCGACCATTGTTCGAGAATTTGGATGTCTTCTTGGGGTACAGCAGACCAAGCAGCTTCCACGCGTTACCAAAGTTGATCTGGTGTGACAGTTGGGGGTGTAATCTGGGTCAATCGATGAGCAACCATATACAACCATGTTTTCTATCGGCAAAAGATCCGGAGAGCGAGCCGGCCAGAGAAGCAATTCAATCTCATGATTGATGAAGAACCTTTGGACAATGCGTGCCACGTGTGGTAGCACATTATTCTGTTGAAATATGGTTCTGACCAAGCCCTGAAGATAAGGAAGGACAACTGGCTCCAACACCTCGGAGATGTAGCGCTGGCTGTTTAAAGTACTGGCAATGCGTACTAGAGGAGTGCGAGAGTGATATCCAATACCGCTCCATACCATAATACCCGCTGCAGGACCATTGTGGTGGTGCATAACGCAGCTGTTCTGCATCCTCTCTCCACTGTGTCTCCAGACTCGAATCCGACCATCGTGGTGTTGCAGAGAGATGCGTGACTCGTCAGTAAAGACAACTTCATTCCATTCTGCCACCGAAATCCTTCTTTCATCGCACAATTGGTGGAGGAGACATCTGTGGTTCTGCGTCAAGGGTAGACAAAGCAATGGAGTTCTGGCGGACAGACCACTCTGCTGTAAACGACGTAGAATGGTACGCGCAGACACTGAATGCGTTACAGACTCAGTGAGCTGTGCTACGGTTCGTGATGTCAATGAGCGATCCGTCACTGCTATACGCACTATTTGCCTGTCCTCACGTGAAGTGATGCACTGAGGTGGATGCGATCGAACACTTCGGTCCGTCGTACTCTCCTGAATCCAACGGTCAAATATCCACCTTACAGTTGTTTTCCTTTCGTTCAACACGACTACCGATTTTCCTGAAAGATAATCCACAATCTCCTTAGGCTACTATCCTTCCTCTGTCGAACTCGGATACTTGATCAAAAGCTGATTGCTGTTTTCTACGAGACATAACTGATCGTTTATTTAAAAAAAACCACAAGAAAAACACAATTGCTGAACTTGAAATCGTCGAAATCTCCAAGCCTTAAATAGAGCTTTGAGGTGGAGCCACAGGCGCGCGTGATGTGTGTCTGCGCTGAAATTCTAATTATTTACATATCTCACCTCTGCTAATGCATGCTATAAATTTCATGTTATTTACATGCTTCCTTCAGCGTGTTGCATTTATGGTGGCCAGCAGTGTATTTCAACAAAAATAACTTCTGACTAAAACAAAATTACAAATTAAGCAATAAACAAAATTGTTTCATCACTTAAACTCAAAGTGGAATATATAGTACTAGAATTAATTTATAATTTGTGTGATTGTTTTCCTATTTCCTTACAAGTGTTATAGCGAATTTGCTCATAATGTCATAATTTTGCTTTTGGTTGATTTGGATTCTCTCTCTCTCTCTCTCTCTCAATCAATCAATCTTAGGGCAGAGGTGGGTTTGTATTGGTACCCAGGCCACCAATACAAGTTGTGGAGTGGGAATACGCGTACTGGAGGGCCGTACCTTTTTAAAATAATAAATATGTTAAATCAGAGTGACAGTTTTATTGTAATTTTATTGCGCTAATTTCATATTAGCTGTAGCTACAAGCACATTTAATTTTAGTTTAATGAGACAAATGTACCCTATCTTACTTTTCTATATTTTTTTTAAAATCAAGAGTGGGATTGATTGTTTAAATTCTCATCACAATATGCAAGTTTATGTCAGCTAACTTGCATCTGTATTTACTCATGTTGATTTTCATAGAAGAAAAGCTTTGCTGACACAAATATATGTTAATCAAAATATAAAGAACGATTTACCGCAAATCTCTTCAAGTATAAAGATTTTGTAGATTTTTAAATTCAATGCCATAGCACAGTGTTTCTCAAACTGTGCGGCGCTCCCCCCTGGGCGGCGCGAGCATATTGAAAATATAAAAGGCTTAAAAAAATTATTCTTTTGAATGAAGTAAAACAAAATGCTTTCTGACAAAATAAAAAATACACATTTACACTGATATAATTTACATATATCATCTGGTTTTCCACTTTCAAAATATTCCACTTCAAACGCTCATTAGCTATCTTTGATCCTAAAATCAAATAAAAAAAGATATTTTGTTTGCTTTGCTGTAATCCCGCGATGAGAGATTTTTTTATTACGTTTCTTGTAACCCCTAAAATACTACTTTTGATTATCATCTCTTTGACCTTCAAACTAACTGGTATGTTTTATGTTTATGTTTACTTTTCTTTTAGGAAAGTTGTAAACATTTTTCTGTTGTCCCCCCATGTAAATAGGTTTTATGATACACAGTCCAGTCACATTAATGTGACCACCTGTCAAAAGCCAGCTTAACCACCTTTCGCAAAGCGGACTGCTGCGAGACGTGCAGGATGAGAGTCAATCAGGTTTCTAAAGGTGTTCACTAGGATGCTGAGCCATGCTGATTCCAGTGCCATGGACAGATGCGCTAGATTACGCGGGTGAAGATCCATGGCGTGAACAATCCGATCGAGATGGCCCCACAGATTCTCAATTGGGTTTAAGTCGGGTGAATTTGGTGGCCAGGGGAGAACGGTAAACTCCTCCTGTGGCTCCTCGAACCCCACACGTACACTGCCAGCTGTATGACATTTCGCATTGTCCTGCTGGTAGATGAAATAATCCTGAGAAAAAAACCAAAGCTGATATAGTGGTGGACATTGTCCGCAAGGACCTATGCGTACTCTTGTTGATCCATCGTGCCTTCCACAATGATGAGTGAACCTAGAGAATGTTAAGAAAACATTCCCCAGACCATAAAGCTCCCGCCTCCAACCTTGTCCCTTCCAGCAATGGTTGCAGGGTGTTAGCTGTCATAGGTTTCTCACGCCGTACATGCCAACGTCCATCTGTCCGACGGAACTTAAAACGTGATTCAACGGAAAACGCTATCTGTTGCCACTCAGTAGACGTCCATTTGCCGTACTGGCCCCCAAATTCTAGCCCTTGTTGCCGATGAGCAGCAGTTAGCATAGGTGCAGGAACCAGTCCTCTGCTTAGGAGGCCCAGACGCAGCAACGTTCGCTGAACATTAGTTTGGGAAACACTGTTGGTAGCCCTTTGATTCATCTGGGCAGTCAATTGCTCAACAGCAGCACGTCTATTCACCAGAACGCATCTAAGTAGCTGTCATTCGCCTCTGTCACCTATGGCCCGTGGTACACCACATTTCCCACGTCACTGATTTTGGAAAGTCCAATTTTGCCACACACGGTATATTTTTACTACGGAGGCATGCGAACACAAATTCAGCCATTTCGAAAATGCTTCCACGAGTGGCCCAAAAGCCAATGAACATGCTCTTTTAAACGTCGGATAAATCGCTCCACCAACGCGATTGCAATGTTTTCCGAAGTTCTCACACACTCTTTATATACATTCAACTGCACTGTGTTGCTACTAGCCTTCTGTGACTGGTTATTTAACGTCGACGTCGAAAGTTTGTGATAGTCACATTAATTTTACTGGATTGTGTATATGGATAAGCATATTGAGCACTTTGAAGGATTATTTGGCCAAGATGTATTTTTATGAGTAATCTGAAACATATAAGGCATAATAAAAATGTTTTACACAATTAATTGTTTTGAACTGACATCGATGTTTTCGTATCGAATACATTTTTTAAATAGGAACGGTCGCAAATTCTGGTAAAACTGTATATTCGTTAACAGTGACCTTGACAGTATCCTCCGATATGACAGTCTTAATGTAAACTAAAATGAATTTGTCACATTTATGCCTCTTTTTGAGAGTGGCAAACGGTTTTTTACAATCAAGGTACTTGTTTTGATCAAGTTCCCTGCACGAACACTTTTGTTCAAAAATATTTCTATGAATGTGCTATACTTTCCCCTATGATTAACTTTGTGCTTTTAATTGCTGTGTTGTACGACTTACTATGGTTTATAAATGTAAATGAGCAGAATATAAAAATGGGTTTCTGTGATCTCTGTATTGAAGGAAGATGAAACTGATCAAGCAATTGAAGAACCTGATAAAATAATGCATATTAATCGTGATAACGAAAGTAAATATGAAAAAAGTGATTGACATGAAACTTTTGAGTTGAATTGAAATTTTCAAATGCTACCTAAAGAACTCTATCAAGAAAACTAAGAAGTCATAAATGTAACACTTCGCCTTCTCAAAAAGACACAAGCAAGAAAAGGTTCGACATGCCATTTGTAGATCATCAAAGAAAAGCAAAATTACAATAACGTGAACAAAATATGACAGTTTTGATTGAAAATAACGATCTTGTATTGTTAGTGAAAAGTGTCTGTGATTTATGTTCTTTATTAAGGTCAAACACATTTGGAACAGTTTCTTTAGTTTTATTGGATTTTTTCTCAAATCGTCAAAGAAAAATTAAAAAGTCCTTGAAAGTAGGTAAGTATATTTTCTCTTAGTTAAATTATTCACTGGAATTGTGATTTTTATCGTGCATAGTAAAAATAATTATAAAAAAAGGATTGGGGTGACTTAGTCACACCGCGCGACCATTAACGTTAGTGTGGAGTGGGCGCCTGCTCCCGGGATAAAACATTTTGAAAGTTTTTTTGCTTTAAATATTAAAAATAACACAATTATTCTTCATTGGAATTTTACATTCGTGTTTTCCTTATTTAATATTAATTCTAAATGCTAATTCTGTTAGGCTTAAAATTACAGTTCGTTTTAAACTATTTATAATAGGAGCATTCATTTAAAAAAATTCTTTTATATTTTTGTATGCATTGTTGTGCGCACTTGGCTTTCCTCTCCTTACAATAAGGCTATTATATCAAGAATAATGTATTATTTTTTTAAAAAATAATCGCAGAACGGGTACTTCAGCCAGTGTATTTATAAATGTATCAGTACTGCACAATGTATTTTATAACTAATTTATTAGTACTAATTTAAGAACAAGTTTAATTATTATTAGTGACTTCCATGTGCTTGTCTTGCAGAGCAAAGGTTTTCAAATGAAGGCTTAATATTAGAAATTGACACTCTGAGCTCTTTTTCTATATTTAGCTGATATCTATATTTTGTCTTCAAAGCAGCCACCGCAGAAAATCTGGTTTCACAAAGGTATGATGTTGAAAATGGTAAAAGTATAAGAAATGCTTTTGTTTTCAGTGCAGAAAATTCATCATCTACTTCTGCCCAAAATTGAAAGAGAGTTTTGTTACAAAATTGTCTTTTAATTTCACCACTAGATGTGAAATCTATGAAAATTTCTTTTTCGGTTGTTGAAAGCCCTTCTGGGGTATTTTAAAATGGATCTCTAGCCCATTCGTGTAACTTGCTATCAAGTTGTCCTCAGCAAAAATTTTTTTTTTAAATTTTTTGCCAACATAGCTAAATGATGTTCAATAGTTTTATAAACAACTTCCACATGTTGTTCTTCAGTTTTGTAAGTTTTTACACATTTATCCGCATTTTCAAACATTTCTAGGTTTTTTTCCTTTAAATTTCGGCTCCATATAATTCTAAATTTCTACAAAAAGCATTAATTTTATCACTCGTGTCAAACATATGTACATTTGATCCTTGAAGTTGAAGATTCAATATACTTAATTTCTCAAATATATCGACTAAGTAGCTCAAATTCATCAGAAATAAACCATCTCGAAATTTCTCAGCTTCCGGTAGGTTTTCCCCTTCTAGAAAAATGGAAATTTCATTTCTTATTTCATAAACATCTTTTAAAAATTTCCCGCGTGAGAACCATCTTGCTTCGCAATAAAATAGCAACGATGAATGCACTACGCCCATGTCTTTGCAAAGTACAGAAAAGATTCTTGATTTTAGGGGGTCTCAATTTTATGTAGTTTACAACTGTCACAACTGTCATTAGCACAATATTCAGTCCAGGACTCATTTCTTTGGAAACCAGAACTTCTCTGTGGAGCATTTAATGTGTCCAGATGCACAGTGGAGATTTTTGTTTCACAAGTGCTTGTATACTTTTAAATCTTTCTGACATTGTACGAGCATCATCGGTGCATATTCCGACACAATTTTTTCACACTATATTTGCCTCGTTTATAAAATTATTTAAAATATCAAATAATGCTATTGCTATTGCTTTAAGTTTTATTGGTTTGCAAAAAAGTAGTTCTTCTACCGCTGACATACCATCCCAAAATCGAACATACGCAATGAAATGAGCATCTTTATTGCTATCTGTTGCCTAGTCAAGCTGAATTGAAAACAATTTATCACGCAACTTACCGAAAAGCTGTTGCTCTACATCTTCAGCGATACATCAATTCGACGGGAAACAGTATCATTTGATAGGGGTATGGACTGCAACTCTTTGGCAAAATTGTCTCCAAACATAGTTTCTACAATCTCAATTGCTGCAGGCAAAATAAGCTCTTCGGCAATAGTGTAAGGTTTTTTACATCTGGCTATTTTATATGATACTTTATAAGAAGTAAGTAAAGCTTTTTCATTCACTGACAAAGTTTTTTTAAAAAATGTTTTTGTTTTCAATATGATTTTAATTTTGATTCAAAGAACTCTCGAGGTTTGATAATGTACTCACCATGAAGCGTTTCGAAATTTCTTTTAAGTTTATTAGGTTTCATACTGTCTGCTGCCAATATTTTTGAGCAAATAACACACAGGGGCTTTTCTTCTCCTGTTACTTCAGCAATGGTAAATCCAAAATTCAAGTATTCTTGAGAATATTTCCTTGATTTAATTTTCGGAACTATGCTCGTCTGTGCACTTGTTGATGCTTTATTATCGTCGAATGTTCGCTTACGACTTAAAAATTTATCCATGATTTTTTTTGTTCCAATTTTCTGCCGTAATACTTAATAGTGTGAATTACAACTAACGCGCAAATTATAAAATGTACATTGAAGATAGATTTGGGAATGGACCAAGACTGATTGGAATTGTACGAGATACAGCATTATTACACGTTTTGCGCAGACGTCCGATAGTTTGGCCAGACTCACGCAGACGCTCGCGAGAATGCAAGATGTGATGGATATGATAGAGCATAACACAAAGTAGACTATTTTTCATTTTCTACTATAAGTTCACTCTCTCATATATATCTTGTGCAAATTTTCAATCGTGGATAAAATACTTTCTATTCATTCATTCAAGTTCAATTACATTTTTTAAAACTTGTAGTGGGTGACACTTCATGTTAATACAGTTCTTTAAAATTTTAATTCATTAATTAAATTAAAAAAATGAATAAATAGTAACAAACAAAAATTATAATCCACAAGCATTTATAGAAATGAAAACTTTTCGTTTTGTCCCCTGTAACGCAATGGATAGCGCGCTGGGCTTCTAATCTGAAGGACTTGTTCGAATTCCATCCGAGATGGCCTAATTTCTGAGAATGTGCGTGATTTCTTCTCTACTTTGCGCGCGCGCGCGCGCGCTATTTTCTTACATTAATTAAATTTAATTAATGAACAAATAGAGTAACGAAAAAAGAATAGTTCAGTACCCCATATATAGAAAGGAAAATGAAAAATTGCAAGGAAAATCGCTTTCTCTTTTGTCGCTTAACATTGTGATTCTGTCATATGTATTACATATTTGTATTAATTGTAACTATTTAATAGAAAGTAACTAAAATAAGTTTTTCTTTGTTGGCCTAAGTTGGAATTGACTTAAAAATTTATTTTTTATATTACTTGTTCTAATGACATTTGTACTTTTAGAAATGCATGATGGAGGAAATAAATCTTTAATTAAATGTCATTTTGCAATCTGTTCCAATTTAAAAAATGAGAAAGGAAAAATAATATAACATTATAATTATTACTTTAAAGTAATTTGCTCAAAATATATATTACTTAAAAGTAACGTATACAAAATTTAATACTCAAAGTGCATTATTATTGCATTCAATACATTATTATTTTTTGGGGAGAGGTGCGATAAAATTATGATTGAAAATGTCGCCAGTAGTGAAAGTTTGAGAAGCACTGCCATAGCATTAAACATCTCCTTCACATTGTGATCAAGTCAATTATTTCAAATTGCAGCTAGCTTTTCAGGTGCTTGTAAAAATATCAGTAGTAATGAAATAACAGAGAAAATTCAATTTTTGTACTCAATTTTCTTAAAATCCTAAAAATTTTCTTCTCACCTCGTCCTCCAGATTCTACAGATGATATATAAGTAAAAGAACTTTCTTGTTCTTTGTTTTCTTAATTCTGTAAAATACAAGACGAATCCTTGATCAAGTACGGGATAGAAATCTTGGTTTAAAGTGAATTTCCTGACTGTTTTGGTGGGCCACTTAAAAACTTTTAGAAACATAAACTTTGCACACTATACTTTATTTAGAAATTTGTAATCAGTGTCTGTGAATTCAAAACTTATTTTAAAACAATATGTGTAAGAGAACAGCCTTTAAAGACACACTTTCATATTTAGCTAGATGACACATGGGTAAGTAGCCTAAGGATGTAAGTTAAATTTTTTATAAGGATTCGTTTGAAACCCAACAAAAAATTCGTAAAGAGATAGATCATTGCCAGTCACTGTGATTGCTACAATTGTCCTTACGACTAAGGTAGAAAGCGGATATATGGGGGAATTCGAATTTCGTTAAGGAGAGATTTGATAGAACAGTCCTTCTCAAACTTTCAATACTTGTGACCCAATTTTCAGTCATAATTTTCTTCGCTCACCCATCCAATCAATAATAATAATGTACTTCGACATAAACCTACAATACGAATTTAATTACGAACCATACAAATTATCAAGATAAGTATTACATTTTTTTTACATAATTTTATATATGACACGCCCATGGAGTCACTGGTAATTGTTAAACTGGTTCTTAGCTTGGTATTGTTAAATTAATTACCAAATACAATGTGAAATACTGAAACATTTATAAATATATTATATCGGTGTAAATGCGTATTTTTTTTTAATCCGTACACCTTCGAAGAAAATTTTTTTAAAAACTGTAATATTTGCTATTAAAACATTTTTTACTGATGAAATATAACTTAAAACTGTGAAAAATACATTTAATATGTTACTTGTAGTACATAAAAAATTTTAGGGAGTAAAGCATAGTGTAAATAGTAATTAAATTGATTATTAGAATAACGCACATAACTCAAATGTAAACAAAAATATCCCTTTTCTGTAAATTTGATGATGATCATCATAACATTTTTTAGGGCTGGTACTATTTTCCTGATGATAATCAATTTATTACAATTTTTATCAAGTTTCGAGTAAAAGAACATAGAAAAATCATTAAAAAATTATTACGAGCATGATATATACCTTAGTTACTAAAAACATATAAACTATATACTTATGAAAGTAGTAGGGGTTCTTTAAATCTATAAAACAAATATATTTATAAAATTTGAACTAATTTGGTTCACAACTTTTTCTGATATTTACGTTGTCAGATGTCAATACGTTAAACAAATTCATTTTGAGATAAATCAGAAATAAACTTTCAACTGCAAATTTTAATATTAAACACAATTTGATATACTTAAAATGCTACTGATTTATAAATAACACCTTTTTTACTCTCTAAAACATTGCTTTTTTTCCCTTTTAGCTCTTAAAATTTTTCTACGCTGCTTTACATTTGGTGTTGAATGTCGTTCTGCGTCGTTAATTCTATTGATGTCAAGATGTTTGTAAGATTTTAAAGTAAAATAACCAGGAGTTATATTAAGTTTTTTAAAAATTTCAACACAACCCTTGTATCCATCATTAAATTGGATCACAGCATCCAATGCACCAGATTTTAAAGTTTTGAGGCACATGAAAACTTCCTTGGGTACTCTCTGCCATATAACGCCATTTAAACACTCGTTTGAATTTTGTGTTTTGCCATGCAGGTATTAAGTAAGCTGTTCTTTAGTACACAACTCTAAATATGTAGGCTTAATCATGTTTAGCACTTCATTTGATAAGCCTTTATATTTTTCTTTTGGCTTTTTGCCACAAGACAGTGCTCGCTGGTAGTAGCACCAACTATCTTTTCCGATGGGACACTGCCCATGCATCGGTTTCTCGACACTTGATGAGCAATGCAACAAAGCCACAATAACATTTTGCTGAAGACCGGATAGGTTTCCAACATTGCTACGAACAGCAATCCCATAATAGTTTTGCAATCAGTCAATAAAAGAGTCGGTGAGAGTTTGCCTTTACCAGACAGATTTTTATTTTTAGACTTTAGTTTGCGCAATCGCACACCTACTCTCTTTTGAACATGACCAATGCATTCATATATTGTGACGCTATCCTTCCCATAAGTATCTTTGACACTGATAAAGCCCTTAGAGTCCCCGTCACCATAATAATGTGCATATTTAAGGCCTCGTTTGACAATAGAACGTTGGAAGATTCTCGTAGCACCAACAGCTTCCCTTTTTAACGCAGAACCTTGAAAATTGCTATGGCACACGTGATCTGCTGCAAAAGTTTCCGACTCAATGCTTCTAGGCATTTTAGAAATCATTCTGCAGGTGGGACAATATGACGACATTATTTCAATGTCTACTACTTTACCAGTGTCAACTGACAAAGCTGCGACACACCGATTAAAGGAAGAGTAACCTCTACGCTGCCACGTTCCATCAACTGAAATGCCACATTCAACAATTTTATTTTTAGTAGGATGTAGCACTAACAGTTCAGAAGCTGCTTTTTGCATTCATAGTTCACTAACTTCTGAAATGACGGACATGAGTTTATTCTCATGAGTAGTGTACGCAGTTTTACTGAGCCTGGGTAAATTTAACGTACCACATAATTTAAACCCAGCAGAAAAACCTTTCCCAATTTGTCTCATACCATACACAAATCTTGTATTTACTTCAGGACAGTTTAAAGTTTTCTTTGAACTAGAAAACCCTGAGTAAAAGTCACAATGTTTACACCTGATAACAAAATTTGAGCACAAACCATATGTGGAATCCTCAGAAAGCAGAATACCTTCTTCTAAACATCTTGGGCAGCAAAGTTGTAAAAACAAATTTAAAAGGACTTCCATATCAATTATTCTGTTACCAGTAAGTGGTTTACGTTGATATTCTGCTATTTCTTCATCAAAGACAGCAGGTATTTTAATTTTTGAAGAACTGGCGCTGGTAGATGTTGCACTGCTATTTTTTGAATGTTTAATGGTAGATCCTTTACCTCGAAATTGGCGTTTTCTCTTTGCACTCTCTTTTTTCTACGTTTAGCATAACCCATTTTAAATGACAAAAATTAAAATTTTCTGCTATAAAAAAGGATTAAACAAAAGCTTATAAAGAGCTACGCAATCTTAAGCAAATGTAAACAAACAGTAAAGCACTCTATTTTCTTGCCAGATTCTAGATAAAAATATAAATAAAAACCTGTTGCCAATTATATTTTTGGTAATTCTGAAAACTCAAATTCATGTTTTAAAAAGTTTAAACTTCTTACAATTGCATATTTAAACGATACTTTGAAAAATAAAAATGTCAACAAACATTTTTTTCTACTTCGCAATGCAGACTTGTACTTCTCCGGGTTCAAAAAGGTTCTATCGAATGAAACTCAAATCCCCATAACTTAAGTTCTAAATAAGATAGAAACAAAATTTAAACACCATTTTAAAGAAAAAAGTTAATATTTTCAAATAACATTTAAATTAAAAAATCGAAAAATTTGACGAAAATGACGTTTTGAAGGTGTACGGATATCTTAATTATATCAGAATGTATTTTGTTTTGCTTCATTTCAATAAATTAATAATATTTTTAAATAATGTTTTTTTTCGACGTTTTGATAGGCTCACGCCCCCTCGTTGGTTTATCAGGCCCCCTAGGTGGATCGCCCCACAGTTTGAGAAACGCTGAGTTAGAAGAAATTGTTTTCTTGTACTTTTATCTTGAGTTTGCTAGAAAACACTGACAATAGCATTAATTAAGAATATATTTTGATCTCATTTGTAAGCAATTAATTACCTAAAGTAATGCCCAACTCTTTAAAATAGGTATGCGTTACTTTGAATTATGTAGAAACACAAAAATTTTTAAAAAGTGCTAACTTTTCCTTTTCTTTATAAAATAAAAATATTAAACGTACATTATACTAATAATACAGGCTGAGTCACATAAATGTCCAAAAATTAATTGTGTTTATTTATTCTTAAGATTTTGCTTCAGGAAATTTAAAAATATTATATATTATGTTGTATTAGATTTAATAACATAATTATATATATATAAAAATTTCAAATACTTTGGTATTAAGTTTTCTCGAATATTTGCTTTTCGGGACGAAGTAGGGATTTCACGTTAAAAAACATGGATCTCTTATATTTTAATTGCATTACCAATTTTACTTATCACACCTTTATATAAAGTCTTCTTAGAAATCAAAATCTCTTTTACATAATTTTATCAAATAGCATTTTTAACAAAAAGTCTTCTTTGTTAGAAAACCGCTTGAAAATTGAATTTAAAAAATATATCCTTAAACTGAAATTAGAAACTTTTTTTGTAAAAACTATTTCTGCGTGTCAATAGAATTATTATCTAATTTAATACTGCAATTAAAATACTATCCATTTAAAAATTAGACGAGGAAAACTATTTAATGTTAAATAATACTTTTCCCTTTTTAAAAATTAAAAAAATAATGAATGAAATTAAAATTGTTTTTTAAAACAATGCTCAAACCCCTGAGCAATTATGATGTATGACTTTAAATGTTAACACTTTAATCTTCTAAAGATACCTCTCAAATATAAAAAGAGTGAAGTATTTAAGTCAAATTTACACTGGTGTCAAAAATTAAGGACGAAGTCGAAACATTAGCATATCAGCTGAACGAAGAGGCAGAGCGGACAGAAAGACCAATCAGGAGATTAAGTAAGGTGATGTACGGTAGCACATGCGCAGATATGCAGGTAGACGTAATGGGGGAGTGTCTGAGTAGTATAAAGCATGTTGTCGGTGTAAGATCAGTATTTCTGGCAAAGAGATTGTGTGCACGCCGTATAGCAGTTAAAATAACACCGAGTTGCTGCCTCAGCGAGAAATGGCGAATAATCAATCTGTTAGACGACATCTGGATGCTTTTACCCGAGGTCGAATCATTGGGAAGTTGGAGGAAGGCCGCAGTGTGACAAGTGTGGCTGCAGAGTTCGGAATTGCTCACAGCATCGTTTCAAGACTTTGTAGACAATTTCAAACTACAGGAACAGCTATCAGGGGGTTCAGTAGTGATCATCCACGAGGAACCACACCCGCAGATGACCGGTACATTGTCTTACAGGCCAGAAGAAACAGGCGGCAGACAGCGGGAGAAATCGCTAAACACACGACACAGGCGACTGGACGACCGATATCGCGTTTTACCGTGGCCAGAAGACTGCAAGGTGGTGTCTGTTTGCACGACGCCCTGTACGGTGTGTACCTTTAACGCCTGCCCATCGGAGAAGGTGTTCTCTGTGGTGCCGGGAACACCGGAATTGGAGAGACAATGAATGGGGACGAGTACTCTTTACAGATGAGAGCAGATTCAGTTTGAGTAGCGATTCTCATCGCATACTCATCTGGAGAGAGCGGGGAAGCCGCAATCATCCCTCGAACATCATTGAAAGGGACAGGTATGGAGGTTGCGGTGCTCTCGTTTGGGGAGGTATCATGCTTGGTAGTCGTACAGACCTTCACATCTTCGCCGCAGGTTCAGTCAACGGGACCCGTTATTGTAACGAGATTCTTCTTCCATATGTGCGTCTTTTTAGAGGCGCTATGGGTCTGCAGTTCCTTTTCATGGACGACAATGCACCATGTCATCGCACAGTAGCTGCCGAACAGCTCTTAGAGAGTGAGGATATTGAACGTATGGATTGGCCGGCACGATCTCCGGATCTCAATCCCATCGAGCATGTATGGTATTTTCTAGGCAGACTCTTGTCAGTTCGTACCTTACCGCCAGTAACGATTCGCGAGCTTCTATCGGCGCTGCAGGACGAATGGGCAGCAATGCCTCAACAACTCATTGACACCCTCATTCTCAGCATGGGCAGACGCTGTGAAACCTGCCTAGCAGTCAGGGGAGATCATATCCCCTACTAAAGACCGGATGTTTCTTGCTGGACACCCATCACAGGGATGTTTCGGCCTTCAGTCGCATTGCGCTCCATGCTACTTTTTCAATCAAGCTTCTTTTTATCCCTCTGATTTCTCTTTTAGTAAGTGTTGCTTACATTACACATGTCCTTACATATTGGGGATCTTACGGTATTAAATGTGTTGATTTGGAAAGCTTTTGTACAAAGTTATATTAAAAAAACCGTCTCGTCCTTAATTTTTGCACACCAGTGTAGTTTGGTGTATTCAACGATCTTTAAAGTCCCGCCTCAAAATGAATTAAAAATGTCTATTAAAATCTTTGTTAAAAGATCTCGTCTGCAACCTTATTTCTTTTTTTTTCCATTTAATCTTTGAGGTAAATTAAATCCAAACACGCTCTTCCTTAATAAATTTTTTTTTATTATAATTATATATTACATTTTCAATTATCTCAACAACGAAAATATCAATTTGCATTAGCATTATGTAATACAGCAATTTAATCACTTTTTCACAGCTGAATAGAAAAGATAAATATAGAATAAGGTAGTTGAAAATAAATTTTCTGTATTATGCTATCTTTAGAATTTTTAAATTAATATTTTTCTTCTTTTTTCGTCTGAATTAAAAAATTTTTCTTGTTTGATTAAGTACTTTAAAATTAAATTAAATTTTGTATTCTTGGCCGTATGATTGAATTTTATTTTATTGTAATAATAAAGCCTGCATGTATTTAACTAGAATGAATAAAATGAGTAAACAATTGAAATGATTATATTTTGTGCATTAATGTAAAAAAAAATGATTGTGAAAACTGCACCAAATATCTAAATTTAAATTGCTTTTAAATATACATTGTTATTTTAAAAGGCAATTTTATTTTTATTGTTAAAAATGATGGTGGTTATTATTTTGAAATAAACCTTTAAAGTTGAAATTAAAAGAATATATATATATATATATATATGTATTATTTTTGAAAATCTTTTTCTACTCATAATTATTTTGATTTGTTTTTGGCTTGAATTTAATTTGTGAATAGTTTTATTCCTTTTAAAAAATCCTTAAAATTCATCTATTATACAATAATAGAATTACTTGGCCTCAGTTTGATTGTGAATTCAAAGTTTGATTCTATAAAGATTTCCATATAAAATATAACAATGAATCTTTAATATAATTAAATATGACTATAAATAACAAATGCTATATGACTATATGACTATAAATAATCATGCGTTGAGTGAGTGAAAGTTTAGAGCAGAGATTCCCAAACTTTTTTCCCTCATAGGCCCCTTTCCAGGTTTTAAGGTTTTGGTAGACCCCCTACTTAACATATTAATTTTTTTGCAAATTCATCAACTTAAATGCGTTTTGACAGCAGGTATAGAGCTATCATAGAGAGTATGGCGTTTAAAACTTAAGGAAACGCATGTTAATTAAATAAATTAAAATTTAATTAATGCATAAAATAACTGAGCAACAAACAAAGGCTTTTAGTGGGAGGGATGTATTTGAAGATCAATCTGTTCAGGTTTAATACAAAATATCTCTTCGGTTAATAATGTCCAGTCTTTTTTCTTTTTTTTGTTTAGTTTTGGAGATTGACAAACGCACTAAAACCCCTTCACGATCGGAAAAGCATTTTAAAGTATCCGCCTACGTTCGGAACCGTGTTTTCAAAACAGCGCAGAAATGGATAATTTTCATAGCATTTAGTGTCACTTAGATTAGAATACATGTATAAAATTGTTTTAAGGACATTATGACAAAAAAAATTATTTAAATAAAATATTTTGGCAAAAATTTAACTTAGAATAACCCTTTTTCAAAATGTTCTCTTTTTGTGAAAAATGCTTCTATTATAATGATATTATGGGAAAATGACTACAACCTAAGGATGATAAATGATTTATTTAACAAGATGAAATATCTAGATTATATATTATATACTGAAGAGCAAAGGAGAACGTCTTTCTCCTACGTCTAAAGCTTAACGTCCCTAACGTCCGTTTACATATTTTCCCGTGTGTCCTTTTAGTCGGACATTCCTGACGGGGTGTGACGTCAGTGTGGACTGCTCCACCCTAAGTACAGGGGAAGGGGTTGTCCATTGCACATATCCAACCCTACATCGGCCATCATGACCGGGAAGGCGACCTTGCCTGATTACATACAATGATAAAATGCACAGATACATAGTAATGGAATATTAAAAATGTACACAGTTACACAGTAGATGAAAGAACTATACACAACACAAAATATCATCAAAGAAAAAGTACAAAAATACTGAAAAATAAACAGATTTAAAGTAATATTTCATAAATAGTAAAAATTTCATACATTACCACTGGGGTAAAACAAATTATGTTAACGATACAAATAAGATCAAGGCTAAAATAAGAATCTGGAATAAGGAACAGGAACATATTGAAGCGAGATGCTCCTACTTCTAAACACTTAAATTTGTACTAAAATGAAATAAGAAAATGTTAGAGTCATTCAATAAAAATGGAATTAAAAATAAATAAATAGATAAAAAGTCTTTTGTTAATGATGTCCATAACGAAAGTCTTTCACAGGAAGAAAAATTGTGAACAGTTTTTAATGGAGAAATCAAGTAGAGTTAGTTTGGTTTGGCCAGAGTTTCATGAATTCTGCACAAGTAGACGTTTTTGATGGTCCGTCGACAAAACACACTTTTCTACGTCATAAGTGCCATTGTGCTTGATTTTTGTAACTTTGTATGGTCCGAGGTATTTTTGCTTAAGTTTCAAGCCTGGACCAAACTGAGTGCGTTTAATTGCTACTAGGTCATGTAGTTGATATTTATGAGCTTGTCTGCGTCGGAGATTGTACGTGCGGCGATTCTCATCTTGAACATTGTAGATTTGCTTTTTGGCATCTTGACGGAAAGCATCACGTTGTTCTTGGAATTGGTCTGTAATCTCATCGTTAAGAAGTTCGACAATCTCAATGTCTTGGCAAGACTTCATCTTGGTGCCGAAAAAGGAGCTCAAATGGAGTCATCTTGATGCTTCTTTGAAAAGTTGAGTTCAGGATTTCTTGCAGGTGGGGTACGTGAGAGTACCATTTCTCAGGATCGTCGACAGAAAGTTTTGACAGTACAGAAATGATGCTGGAATTTTGTTTTTCAATTTGGCCATTAGATCTTGGGAGACCAGTTGTAATGGAGATATGAAGGATGTTTTTCTTTTTACAGTAATCTTCAAATGCGGAGGAAGTAAATGCGGATCCTTTATCAGTGATAATCCTAGCGGGGTTTCCGAAGACATGTCTTTGGTTTTCTAATCGATTTATGACTTCTGCAGCTTCCTTAGATCTAGTGGGATACAGCCATGTAAATTTACTGAATGCGTCAATCACTGCAAAAACATGCTTAAATTTCTTAGAAGTTGTCGCTAGGGGACCCAAATGATCTAGATGAATTGTATGGAGAGGAAAATCGTTTTTTTCTATCGGGTTAAGCGTGCCATCTTGTTTACCACGTTTCCGGTTTGTGAGAATGCATGTAACACAGTTTTGAATGCATTTTTCAACTTTGTCTTTAAGTCGTGGGATGTAAAAGTCTTTGCTAACAAAATCTTGCGTGCGTAGAACAGCAAAATGTCCACGTTCATGTGCAGTTTTAATGATGTTAGCCTGCATTTCGTCAGGTACCACTAGTAAATCGGTGTCATTGACTGTTTTGTAAAGAAGTTTGTTTTTTACGATATAGTTGTCATGCGGCGTTGTTTCTAGAAGCGTCTTTATTGTTGTTATTTGGTCATCAGCCTGTTGTGCTTTGAGAAATTGAAGATGAACACTATTTTGGATTAGCATACAATGTGGAGGTCGACTGAGAGCATCCACATGAGCCATCTTTGAGCCTGTACGGTGTTCTATTGTATAATTAAATTCTTGGAGATAAAGTGCCCATCTGGCTATCCTGGGATTAAGCTCTTTTTTACTTAGTGTTTTGACGAGGGCGTCACAGTCAGTAATAATTTTGAATGATGTTCCTAGTACATAGATGCGAAACTTTTTAAGTGCTTCGACTACTGCAAGGACTTCTAGTTCAAAACTAGTGTACTTTCGTTCATGGTCGGATGTCTTTTTTGACATGTAGAATACAGAGTGAAACTGGTTGTCATGTATGGATTTTTGGAGTAGGACAGCACCCAAACCATTGATTGACGCGTCAGTGTGAATCTCAGTGGGAGAATTTTCGTTAAAAATACTTAAAACGGGTTGTTGGGAAAGTAAGTATTTTAATTTTTGAAATGCTGTCTGTTGTTCAGCATAAAATTGGAAAAGGGAGTCTTTACGAAGGAGGTCACTCAAAGGTTTTGCTATGGTCGAATATGAGGGTAAACACTTTCTAAAATAGCCAGTAAGACCTAGAAATCGGCGAACGTCTTTAATATTTTTAAGATCAGGATAATTAATAACAGCTTTAGTATTTGAAGGGGAAGGAAACAATCTACCGTTTTCTATAATATGGCCAAGAAACTCAATTTTATTATGTAAAAATTGACATTTTTTAAAATTTATTTCAAGTCCGTAATCACAAGCTACCTGTAGAACAATTTTTAGATATTCAAGGGCTTGGGACTCATTAGCAGCGGGAATAACGACATCATCCATATATGGGAGAACAATACTTTTCGAAATCAGATGTCGGAAAATGGTATTTATGTACTCCATAAAGGTGGAAGGATAAGTACTCAGTCCAAAAGGCATTCGTCTAAATTGATACTGACCATTGTGAGTAACAAAACTAGTAAATTTACGGCTCCTTTCATTTACCGCGACATGGAAAAATCCATTTTTTAGATCTAGAGTAGTAAATATTTTAGCATTTTGGAGACAATCTAAAATATCGTCAATTAAAGGAAGAGGATAGTTATCTTTAGTAAGTTTGCGATTTAAGCGTCTATAATCAATGCAAACTCTTGATTTCCCGTCTTTTTTCTTTACTACCACAACTTGACTAGCGTAAGGGGATGAACACGGCTCAACAATTCCATTTTTAACACATTCATCAACTTGAGCGTCCACTATATCTCGTTCAGCAAATGGCAAACGTCGGGGCTTATGAAATATCGGTTCGTCGTCGGTGAGAGCGATATCAAGCTCAATGTTTACAGTTTTTGTTTTTTTAGGCGTGTATGTCGATAACAGTTGTTCGACTTCAGCTCGATTATGTTGAGAAACATTTGGCCCGATATCAATTGTGGGTGAACCGTCAGAAATCGTCATAATAAAATTTTCATTTGCATTATCAGAAGGCCTTAAAATTTGTGCAAATTTTACGCCTGTAGGCGATATATTTAGATGTGCTTGTTTAATTACGTCACAACCGATTATAAGGTCATAATTTGTACAAGAATTTGGTACAACAGAAACAGTAACAGGAAAAATTTGATCATCGATTGTAATTTCAGAATCAAAAGTTCCTATCACATTAATTCGCGAAAAACCAAAACCTGTTAATAATGTGTTGGTTTGTTTCAGTGGCGGTGCATCTACATTTATGTAAGTAGAATTTCTTAATAGTGTTAAATTGCTGCCTGTGTCTACTAACCCGTTAAGTTTACGCCCAAAAATTGTTACGTCTTTACACATATTAATAGGAGAAGGCAATTAATGCACACCATTTACACCAGAAGGTGGTGTAGAAGTGTTATTTAAATTAGCTCGTCGACATTCAAATGATTTGTGACCATAAAGATTACATGAGAGGCATCTGGAGCCACGTGAATGATTAGGACAAGATTTTGATAGATGACCTATATCATTACAATTAAAGCAACGTTGGGGATTTTTAGCTGCGTCAGAAACGTTAAATCTTGTGGGTTTTCTTTGGAAGTTTTGTTGTTTAAAATCACGTCCTCGGCTTTCATATGAATGACGAAAATTCGGTGAATTAGAGTTATGTATTCCCATGTTTTTAATGACAGTTTTATAGGTACGTAATTTCTGCTTAAATTCGGAAAATGAGGTTGCACCATAGAGGATTATTTTATCTGAACGAGGCCCATCAATTCCATTAATTACGTACTGGATAATTGATGCTTCGTCAATTTTTGAATCACATCCATTTGCTAATTCATGCATGGAATTAAAATATTGCATTAAAGTCTCGGTTTTATACATTTTCCTTTTTTCTAATTCATGGTGAATTTCTATTGAAGTGACTGAGAGAATCCGAAAATTCTTCAATTAAAGCTTTTTTGAATGACTCGTATGTATTTAAATTTCTTTGTGAAAAAAGAAATGATTTAGCAGTTCCACATACTAGACGTTTCGCGAAAATTAATTTTTGAGAAGAACTGATAGCTGGGAATAAATCAAAATTTTCTTCAATATCGCGAAAGAAACTATTTAAAGAATAAAAATCTTCCCCGGTAAATTTTCTACTAGTCGCCGAAATATCCCGCAATAAAGTCCAAAACTGGGTATTCATCTCTGTAAGGGAAGCTTCGTTTGAATAGGGAGGAAAAGTATTTTGTGTACAAAGAGATGAAACGTTTTGATGTGCCGGCATGAAAGAATAACCTTGAACGCTGGGCAGGGGAGAATTACTGACCGGATGTTGCTGAAACGGAGAGAGCTGGTCTGTCCCTTCCGATGAAAAATTCCTGTCTAACGTGATTCGTTTTTGAAACGTGGTTTTTGAAACTACGTTTTCGCCTTCAGAAAAGGATGCCTCGGAATTATTTAATGTTAGTTGGAATTCATCTAAGTTCGTCAAAGCTTTAAATATACTATTGCATAAATTTTGCTCATTTGTTTCTACGTCTAAATGCAATAAATTAGCGACTGAGATAAAAGCAGGCAATGAGAATTCGGTTAAAATTTTTTCTTTGTGTTCTTCAACTCTAAACTCTTTAGGGAATGTAGAAAAATTTCTTATTTTATTTCGCGAAGAACGGTCAAATTCGGTGAATTCTAATATAGAATTTAATGTTTTTACAGCACGAGTTGTACCACATTTCAATGAATTAGAAATTATAGGAATATCGCCTAATTTAATATTTTTACAGGACATCTTAATGTACAAAATTAATCACTTTGAAAATTTATAGACGGTGCAAGGTTGTAATCAAAATTTCCCTATCACACTCTGAGTTAAAACTACTAAATACAGTAATTTTAAATCCAAAATAAACAAACAAAAAATACGTTTAATTAAATTTTGCCTACCTGGGGTTGGGGAGCAGTCCGTACAATAAATCCAAAACCAGTTAAAGCATTAAATGAATCCAAGAAAAAAAATTCCAACAGCAACACGTTTTTACGCTTTTTGCAATGTAGCGTCCACTGAAGAAAAATATTAACGCGTCTTAAAAATTTTCTCTCGTCTAGAGGAATTTTCCTTAATATGCAAGAGAAAGGTCGAGCCCCCAAAATATGGGAAAATGACTAAAACCTAAGGATGATAAATGATTTATTTAACAAGATGAAATATCTAGATTATATATATATATATACTGAACAGCAAAGGAGAACGTCTTTCTCCTACGTCTAAAGCTTAGCGTCCCTAACGTCCGTCTACATATTTTCCCGTGTGCCTTTTAGTCGGACATTCCTGACGGGGTGTGACGTCAGTGTGGACTGCTCCACCCTAAGTACAGGGGGAGGGGTTGTCCATTGCACATATCCAACTCTACAATATTTTACCTGTATATTGCTCAGACCTCTGTACAGAGGCTCAACTGCGATTTTGGAAAATTTCCCATTATTATTTTTGGAGTTACAACCAATTGAAATAATTATCGGCGTTTTTTTTCTTAAAATGTCTCCTCTCTGTTGTCGTAAAACATGGATAAACCCACTTTTAAGTTATATATTTCAAAAATTCTAGTTGAGCTTCTGTAGAGAGGTCTGAACTATACACAGGCAAAATTTTATTATAATAGAAGCATTTTTCACAAAAGGAGAATATTTTGAAAATGGGTCATTCTATGTTCATTTTTTGTCAAAATATTGTATTTAAATATTTTTTTTATTTTAATATTATTCATAAAACATTTTTATATACATTTTTTAATATAAGTGTTACTAAATATAATAAATATTATCCATTTACACGCTTTTGCAATATCACGGTTCCGAACGTAGGCGGATACCTTAAACCTTTCGCAATATATTCCATAATTTGGGATGAATAACACTTACCGTAAAATCCGGCGCATGACGCGCACTTTGAACACAAAAATTAAGATCGAAACTTAAGGGTGCGCGTTATACGCCGGGTACAAAAACGATAGCTTTAAAAATAACAAAAGAGATTAGCAGGAAAAAAAATTACTTCTACATTTTTCGAAACACTGTTTACTTAAGGTATCCGACTACTTGCGACAACTTTTTTTTGAAAAAAAGGAAATATGGAGATCTTTTTGTGATTTTTACAATTATATAGTATATTTTAAGGAAAAAATCCTAAAATTGGTAAAAGAAAAAAAATTATTATTATTAAAATGGGAAAAAACTAGTAAAAATGTACGAAAAATTACATAAACGGGCCCGCTCTCTATAAAGATTTTATGAACAAATTCTCAATTTTTCAATTTTAATGTGTTACTTTGTTATTCCTGTTTGAAGTGATCTTCACGATAAGAAATATTTTAATTTTTACAAAAACTAGAGCACTTTATCTATGTCATTATACGAAATTGCTTAAAAAAACATTGACTATATTCACATAAAGAGCTGCAAATTTTGAAATAAAACAGTTATTGATAAATCTGAAGATCAAAACACTTCTACTGTTATGCAAAACATAAGCAAAAAATTTCAGCTAATTATTTTCAAAACTTTTTGAGCAATCGTGGTCCCCGTTTGAGTTTTTCGAAAAAAACACGTTTCGCGTAAAACGCATTTTAAAGTTTGACATCTTGTGTAAAGTTATGGCATTTGCTTTTACTAAAACGCTTGTAGTTTTTGTTCTAGTGGAGGGAAAATAAAGTACTTGGTATTGTTATTAAGTTAATAAAATGGTCTATAAAATAAAATCATAAAAAACTTTGCCAATTTTTGAAAAAAATCATGGTTTTAGGGTAGTCGGATACCTTAAAAGAAACGACTTATGAACTAAAAGAGTTGTGTAGTTCTAGAAGTATACAATCAAAGGTCTAGGACAATACCTGGAATAAAGGACTTTAAAACATAAGAGCAATGTATATACTAGTATTTCATATTTGTTCATTAAAAAGAGGGTGCTTGTTATACAGCGAATAACTTCAAAATTAAAAAAAAACAGCTTTAAAGTATGTGTGCGCGTTATACGCCGGATTTTACGGTACATGTTTTTTAAAGCCAAAATTGCTGACATTCGTTTCTAAACTTTGCTTTAAGATCTTCGTTAGTGCCTCCTACGGTCTAATTCTTCTAATCTGACATTTTGATCATATGAATTCCTTACCTATTGTACCATAGTCAAAACGTTCTGTAACCTAGTTTCAATATCTGAAAAAAGGGCATTTAAATGCTGAACCTAGACTAAAACGTCTTTTTTCTCGCACGTTTTCTGAAACAATTGTCCACTATTATACTTCCTTATCTTATTTCTGGCAAGAAAAGCTGAAATGACGTGCTTGTTTAGCAAAATTTATGCACTAATGAGACTAATTTATGTATCTGCAAATTAATCTCATTAAATTAAGTAAATAAACCTGTTAAATAGGTAAGTCTGTTTTCCACTTGATTAAATTTCCTTTAAAAATTTACGTCACCATTTGGTTTAATGAAAGCCACTATCGTAGGCCCCCTTTTACTCGTCATGGACCCCCAAATTATTCTTTCGCTGACGTGGACCCCTTGTAGGTCATCATAGACCCCTGAGGGCCTATATACACCAGTCTAGAGAATAGGATGATATATGGCTGAGTTTTCATTACCGCTTGATTCAAAATTAGTGTGACCAATTTTAAAAGTAAATAACTATTTATTATGAATATCTATCGTTTTACTACTGGTTTTATTTGAAAACTGAAACATTTAAATTACAAATCTAACCATTTTTATTAGTGGGAGTAAATTACAGTACTGAAATTAGATCTTCAAACCCGGAACGAAATTATACAGCTTTTGAAGCATGGTTGTTCAAATTATGTAAATAATAAAGCATTTTTAAAAATCACAAAAGACATTTTTCTATTGAATTACTACCGAAACTTCAAAAAGAAATGAAATGTGGTTTGTAATGAAAAGTTCCAGGAAAAAATATGTGAATGAAATGAAGTCCTTAATGAAAAAAAGAAGTTGAAAAGAATTATCGCTGTAGAAAATTATGTGCCTCAAATACCTATGGCAAAGAAACTATAGAATACAAATCAATAATTTATCATTAGATAAAGAAAATTGACTATAAAAAAGTAAATTTTCAAGTCTGTCGTATGTTAAGACCGTAGAAAAACGAAGACAACTTTCTTGGCCTCCTTTTTTTATGTTACGCAAATGTAGATACAAAGCATGGATAACTTCTGATGAAGCACTGTTTCATCTGCTATTCACAACTGGCAAAAGGAAGAGATTCAATATATTTCAATCAAAAAACGTTGCAAAGACGCAGCTGTTTTGAAAAATGCAAGTTGGCCGTCATGTGATAGTATGGACGGAAATTTCCTCTATAGGCTTAACAAAACCATTTTTTGTAGAACCAAACTTTAATACAGATGCTAAATATATCAGAATAAAATTTTGAAACGCTTGATCAAAAAAGTAAACGTCTTCACCCTCAAGGAAACTTCGTTTTTCATCAAGATTTTACACTAAGCTATTCTGCGAAATCAACTATAAAATAGCGGAAAGATAAAAAAATAAATTTTCTTTCTCCTGGTAAATGACTATCACTACCCTCTGTCTGTGTTCCTTGCGATTATTCCTTTATGGGGATACTTAAAAAAACAATTAAAGAGACGTAAATTAAGTGCATTTCAAGGGCTCCAAAAAGCAATTTAAGAGAGAGTCGGAAAAAAATAACCCCAAAATGATCGAAAAAACTCTTTTATCTTAGCCAAAACGCTTACGAAAAGTGTACTGTGCTAGAATAAACCACTTTGAAAATTCCATGTAAATAACTTTATTCAATAAAATTTCATAATCCTCTGAAATTGGTCACACTATTTATGAATCAACCGATACTTCACTGGGGTTCAAAATTTCAATGCTCAGTTTTATGCAAACAAAACCATTCAGTGATTAGAGTCACGAGTTTCGTGCAAGAAGGTGATCAAAGCGTGTCATGAACTTGAATCTTTATTTTAGCAACGGGTTGTGTTGCGAAGCTTTGGGGGCTACAACACGTTTATAACCCATATGGTATAGAAGTTAGAAGAGTGAAGTCCCAACTCAGGGGTGTCTGTCTTGAAATTTCATTTTGGCAATTTATTTTGCTCTCTTGGATCTAATGAGTAGTAGATTTATATTCGAAACAAAACAAATTTCATTCTACTAGTTTACTTATATTTGCCTTCTGAATTGGAAATGTAATTATGAACTAAACTTTCATAAAAGTAACTTAAAAATAATAAAAATAATGCAAACATATAGTGTTAAATCACATGTCCTTGAAGAGAATTTTTTAGCCTACAAGAACTCTTTCTTATTTCCGTAACGCAGTACTTCTCAAACTTTCAATACTGCCGACCCCCTTTTTAATCATAACTTTCATCGCGCCCCCCTTATACAATTATAATGTATTGAATACAATAATAATGCACTTTGAGACGCTAAATCTACAATACGATCTTAATTATTAACAGTACAAGTTAATACGATAAATACATTAAATTTTATATATATAACTTTTAAGTAATATATATTTTATTTTTTTTCTCGAAGTTTTAAATTGGAACAATTGCAAAAAAGTAAGTACTCAGAGTGTCAATTTCTAATCGTAAACCTTCCTTTGAAAAACTTTCTTCTGCAAGACAAGCCCATGGAAGTCGCTAATACTTATTAAACTTACTTTTAATTTAGTATTAATAAATTAGTTATAAAATACTTTGTGCAGCACTGATGCATTAAAAGTATACTGTCTGCAGTACCCGTTCTTCGCACGAGTTCATTTTTTTAAAAAAATTAAAACATTCTTGATATAATAGCTGAACTATCTGGAGAGTAAACCCAAATGCGTGATAATGTTTACGAAAATGTAAAATGATATTTTAAAATGAAAATGCTCATATTATAATTAGTTTTAAGCAAACTGTAGTATTAAACCTCACAGAATTAACATTTAGAATGAATGTTAAATAATGAAAATAATATAAAATTCCGATGAAGAATAATATAGTGTTGTTTTTAATATTTAAATGAGAAGACTTCAAAATGTTTTATCACGGGAGCAGACACACACTTGATACTAACGTTAATGATGATGATTGAGGCAGCCCAATCCTTTTTTTTTATCTAATTATTTTTATTGTACACGATACAAATCGTGATTCCGGTGAATAATTTAATTAAGAGAAAGTATACTTACATATTTTCAAGGACTTTTAAATGTTTCTTTGGTAACAAATAAACAGTTTTGCCAGAATTAACGATTCCGTGATCTATGCGCACCGCGCGACCACTTCCCGGTTAAAAGTGTATTAAATGTAATAAAACATGTTCGTTACTGCAAAAAAAAGGTAAAAACGTTTTTCATTTTGCTTTATATGTTTGAGAATACTCAAAGAAATAAATCTTGGCCAAGTAATCATTCAAAGTGCTCTCTGTTGTTTTCCAAATATAAAATTCTTTTACATGGAAAAAAGCGCAAAAAAGAAATACATTATTTGCAATTTCCCTAAATGAGAAACAATCACAAAAGAGAGGGGTCATAAATAACTGTACCAATACCTTAGAAGGTTAAACAGATTATCAGTAAATATATTTTGCATCCTACAGCTATAGTGTACATTATTTCAAATATAACCACAGTGATGAATTTTTAACTTCCTAAATTTTTTCGATTCTGTTTCTGGGTTTTTTTTCTCTGAATGAGTATATTTTAGGTTTAAAAAGAAAACGTAATAAAAAAAACTCTCATCAGCAAATCAAATAAAAGTTTTTTATTTGGTTATAGGATCAAAGATAACTAATTAGGTATTGAAGAATTTTTTATTTTTGATTACGTAATATCGCCTATAAATTACGTCAGAGTAAAAGTCTATCTTTTATTATGTCTGAAAGTATTTTGTTTTAATTCATTCCAGTAAATTAATTATTTTTTAAATCTTTTATTTTCGATATGCTCGCGTCCCCTTCGTAGGGTTATCGCACCCCACAGTTTGAGAAGCGCTGCCGTAATGGAAGAACTTATCCGAGAAGTATTTTGTTAATATATATATATATATATATATATATATATATATTTCATTTTGTAACTTTAATTTTAAAAGTATTTATCAAAATGTATCTTTCAGATAATTTAAGAGTTATTGCGTATATATGAGAGATGTACATTAAGTAATGGCAACATAGATATAAATCAATTTTAAATGAACTTATCAGTACAATTGTATTACATTCCTTCTATGCAATCAACTGCGAAGCTTATAACATTTTGCTAAATGTCAAGAAGTCTTCGGAAACGATTGGCAAGATGTTGATTTTTGTTGTCAGTGATGGAGTACGCTAATGCGTGGCGTATAAAAGAAACGTCATGAAATTGGCGGCATCTGAGAGGTTCCTTTAACTTCTGAAATAGGTCGAAATCACAAGGAGTCATTTCAGATGGGTAATGAGGGTGTTCCAAGATTTTCCACTGCCACCATCGTAATAGGTGAGAGACATTGTTTGTGACATGACAACAAGCGTTGTCATGCGACTCGATGGGGAGTTTGTTTTGCAATAAACGTGGGCTTTTGTGCCACACAGCCGGACACAGATGTAGCTGAATAATTTAGCAATAGTTGTTTGCTTTGACAGTTTGCCCTGCCTCGCACCCTCCTAGACATATGCCACAGTCATAGCCGTATGCACCCGATAAGGGTCGTGCCGAAATTTTTGTGGAAGTAGCGAACCTCAGTGACGCCATTCATTTGATTGAAGCGTTTATTTAGGTTTATAGGCATGCACTTACGTTTTATCAATGGCGACAATACGCTTTAGAAATGCGTCTCCTTCATTGAGATATCTCGCCTGGTGGTTGCCAGCCAGTGCATACAAATACCATTTTTGTACTTCGGATAGTGGATCTTGAACCCAGCGGGTAATAATTTTCCTCATATTCAGACATTTTTTCATTATGTGTTACACCGTTTGCTGACTGAGACCAATCCTTTCTATCGACGGTCTATGGAAAGAAGACAGCTCAGAATGTAAATCTGATCTTGAGGTGTAGAGGGCTGACCTGTGCGTTGCAAATCCGTAGTCTTAATCCAATCCAAACTAAGCGCATTTAGGAAACACTATACAATAATGTATATTTGCCACAAACTCCCAGTAATCCTCCATAACATTCTGTTCTATTTTTGCCACTGTCAATCTCGGTTTTCAGCCGCAGCAGTCGGTCACTTTTGGAAAACAAGCTTCAGAGCGTTGAAAACGAATCTCTTCACTTTAACGCCACACAGCAACTACCCTTCTAACTAGATTGAATGCTTTTTGTACTCATCGACCTCACCACTCCCATATCCTACTTCTGCATTCTCGCTCTTGTGCAAGTTTCTAGGTTAAGTTGCCTCTATTTAATTTACAGCCCTCTTATATTAGCTTAACACTAACGCTATAAACATAAAGATTAAAAATATTTCTTTAAAATTGATTGAAACTAATATATTAAAAAATAAATATTTGATCCCTCATCTAAATTAACATAGAGATTAAATACATAGATTTGATTAGGACAAATAGGCTTGTTACACTAGACCAGGGAACGAAAACTTTAAAGCTGTGATGTGCAAAAATAATACCTCGTCTTTTGACAAATAATCTAAAGTAAAATATAGCTTTTAAATAAATATGCGAGGTTCGAAAAGAGGAGAGAGAAAGGGTGATTTAACAATCTTATAACTTTGTCGAGCGATGTAGAGTGCAATTGAGAATTGCTACGGATGCCATAGGTTGCTGACGCCTAGACTATTAGAAATGGATCTCGGGATTTTGGAACTCGGTCGAGTGAAGAGGATGGTACAAGATTTGAAGCATCACTAAAATACCTTTCATTCAAATATTTTTAATTACTTAAATACCTTTTTCATTCCGTTTTCATTCCTCCTTAAATTCCGTTATACCTTTAGATACGAATAAAATGATTTTGTTGCCAACAAAGGTGGGATATGATTTTTGATTCACGTCAAACTTAAGGGACACGTAAGGGATATTGGTGACGCGCCTCGTAATTTTGAAACATGGTCGGTCAACTAACGGGGATGACCATGTAGCAGAAACTCCATTTTAAATTTCCACACCATGTCAATGTGATAACTTTTGAGTAACTACGAAACATCATCCTCCCTACAGGATGGGTTTTTAATAGAACCAGGACTATAATTCACGGCTCGCTGGCCAAGAGTTCGTGACCACGACCATTTGTGTATCGCAGCTTTGATGAATTCGAGGATATCTTTAAATATGTAACCAATGAATTCTCGAAGTGACCACGATTGGTTAATTCTCTAATAACCAAGAAATATTCATGAACAAATTCTTTTTACTTAAGTGTCATTTAGACATAAGAAAATATAATTCGAAGGAATCATACCTGTTGCTTGATTCATAACTTATAAAGAATTCTAATTTTTTTTCGAGAGTTTTTTCTTTCATTTCTCCTTAAATAAACAATAGTTTTGCCTACCATGTAAAAAAGGTTTCTTTTCAAATATCAATTTTGCCAAACCTTTTAAACAACGCAATTGGGTTACATTTCTTTAAAATATTTGATTCATTTATCGATGGAACTAACATGTTTTCGGTTCTATAAAAATTTCTCCAAAACTTTTCCTACCTCTTTAAATTAATGCTTACTTTAGTAACATTTCGGATGGTAGAGGTATGCATATATTGAATTGTAAATAAATAATTTCCTTCTTTCGAGAAACATTTTTTATAACACTTCTAAATCGATTAATTTTGAAACTAATAGGCAGCTTTATAGTGCAGTATTAATATAAATCTCAATCTCTCCTTTTGCCCTTTCAAATTATAAATTAAAACAAAAAATTTGGTGTTGTTTGTTTATTATAAGAAAAAACATTTTTTAAGGAATTTTATTTTCCCTTATTTTCAATATGAAAGGGTAAGCATTAAACTACTCAAGACTATACAAGCATTTAGACTACTCAAAAACTTTTCTAATCTCTGTCTACTACGTCGATTCCTTTCAGACTGACAATTTATTTTTTTTATAAAGTTCTTTTATGGATGCCACAAGTGATTATAAATTCCGTGATTTAAATTTTTGATTTCTGATATTTATTTTTAACGAAATCTAATTTTTAAAATACTAGTCAAATATTGATGATTAAAAATCTGTGGTCTAAATGATGCGTTTGTCTACTTCACTAGTCACAATCATCCAGCACAATGAGTATTAATAAAAAAAAATGTCACCCCACAATTCTTTAAAAGGCTAAATGCTAGTAATCAATTATATGATTAAACTGTCTAGTCGAGTTGTAAAGGTGTTGTGATTTTACCTCGAATAAACTTTTATTGTGATGGGGTGCATATATAATTGGCAATTGTTATTGAGATTGCATTCATATGCAAACTGCTAGTTTATGTTTTGCTTCATATGCGGATCAAAAGAATTGAAGACATTGTACATCACTCTTATATTCTAAATTAAAACTAAACTTAGTGGCGCAACAACCCATAAAGGTCAAGGACTACTATGCCCATTTCAGTTTTCATGACCACCTTGGACCTTGTGGTACATGAGCAGACGTTTCAGTCGGCCAGTCAGTCTAACGCAAAAACCCCAGTGTTTAGCACCAAAGCAAGCTTGGTACTTATTTATCAACCCACTGAAGGGATGAAAGGCTGCATCAACCTTGCCCAGCCTGGAGTTTGAACCCGGATTTGTGATGTAGAAGTGCGATGCGCTAACTCTCTCAGTCACTGGACTTCGCACTATGATAATCAGTGTTGATTAATAACACTGAAATTCCCTACGTTGCATAGTAAAAGTATGTTGTGTGAGTGAGTAATTTTAATGAAATACACTGGTGCCCAAAATTAGGGGTCACTTTCAGACATAAACTTTTTCTTCTTTTTTCCCAGCAAAAAAACTTGAAGAAATAGGTTTGATAGTTTTGAGCATGTAAATAATGTATTTAAACTCATGCTTTCTTGTGAAGTTACAATGATTGGAGCATTTAGGTTAAAAATAAGTTGAAAAGAGAAGAAAGAAGTACTTTTGATCACCAGGTATCATGAAAAGAAGTAAAGGATTTATCCTTTTCACATGAATGACATTTTAGAAAAGAGGTTATTGCGATCAATATAATGAATATGCAATTCAATAGAAAGGTGATGCGTATGCAAATGTCTGGAACAAAACGTCACAGGTAATGCGAGTGGACACAAAACACGTGCAGTCACCACGCGCAGCACAATAAAAGGACGAAAAGAGTTACAAATAGAAGGTAAAGATTTTGGATCAACAAAAGTGTCGTTTTATGCGCTTGGAAAACCTTCCAAACTAAAGGTACAGTTGTTAGAAAGGTTGGTGGTCACCACAGAAAAGCAACTGCACTGGATGATGATATATCCTTCTGCAGACGAAAAGAGACCCGATACCAGTGAACAAGCTTCATTGTTTAGTAACTTTGTACAGAAACAGGGCGACAAAAGTTGTGTTTAACTTTGGGCAAATGCCTTTACAAAGATGGCCAAGTTGCTCGCCGTTCTGAAAGCTACAGTTCTTTGAAAGTTGGCCTTTAGCAACACTGTTTTGAGTGGTAGGAGCACAAAAACTGGACATCTCATCAAATCAGTCATGTTTTCTTTACGGATTAGAGTCGTTTCAGTGCTCCAAGTGATTCTCAACTCTAGTTGGTATGGTGTGAGGTCGGGACACGGTTTACTCGCTGCAACATCATGGAAAGAGACCTTTACGGTGGTCCTGGAGTTCTGGGGAAGCATTCTGCTGAATGGGTGGACAGAGCTACACATTTTCGACAGAGGTTCTGTAATCGGAGATCGCTCTTGTAAGAAAGTGATCCTTTCCCATGTGCGTTTGCTCCGAGCTGCTATCGGACCGTTTTTATGGATAACAGTATATAGTTACAATGGACTGCTGGTGTTCAGCAGCTACTTATAAGTGAAGGTATCACTCGAATGTATTGGCCAGCGTTCTCCCCTGATTTAAATCCCATAGAATAGGTGTGGGATGCTTAAGGGCATCCTCCAGGGAACACCCAAACACTGAAACAGATGCTAATTGAGAAATTCACACTCTTATCTCAAGAACTGTTGGGCAATCCGTATAGAGAGACGGTGGGAAGCAACCATTGCAGTTAAGAAAGGCCATATCCCATACTAAGGAACACCTGCTTGTTGTTCTTCCTCTTATACAAACAATCACGTGTAACGATACTATGAATTCAATAAAACCTTTTTTTTATTTGATTCTATACTATATATATTGTATTTATTTTTGCGCAACTATGCTTTCGCCATCGTTTAAGTATAAAATGATGCCTCTCATTTTTAAATTTTATGTATCCCAGAGGATTTCTTGTGGAATTATGACATAAAAAACCAAACTAATTCCAGGTTGCTTAGGTGTTGTACACCAATGTACGAGACGTATGAAAATATTTAAGAAATTAGACATATATATTTTTCAATATATTGTTTTACTTATACTATCCAGAATTTACAATGGAATTTCATCAATGCCTCAGATGCGTATACTATATAAATAAGAATCGTATTGAAAATTAAAATAAAAAATTAAATTTTATATATATTTAAAGGAAATAATCCTTTACATTACGTTCACAAATATATCAATTTTTACTTACATGATCTTGTTACCATTAATATCTAGTATTGCCATAACTTCCTAAGGCAGCGTTTCTCAAACTGTGGGGCGCGCCTCCCTTGGGGGGGGTGATAACTCTACGAGGGTGGTGCGAGCATATTGGAGAGTCGAAAATAAAAGATTTTAAAAAAAATTACTTATTTACTGAAAGTAAGCAAACAAAATACATTTTGACATAATAAAAATAAAATAGACGTTTACACTTATATAATACACTTATAAATGTATCAACACTACACAATGTGTTTTTAGTGTTTTATGTAGTTAAGGACAAGTTTAATAATTAACCAGCGACCCATGACCTTGTCATGCATAAAATATACAAAAATTAATACTTATCTTGATAATTAATCCTTTAATTGCCTATCAAAAGTTACGTGAGTGTGTGATGTAAGGTGATGAATAAATAGGCGAATCTTCTGAAATAAATAAATCCTTCGCCAACACTGTCAAGTTCCTTTTATTACATTCCAAAGCCTTCGGAATAATTTTATGGATAGTAGTGCACGGAAAAGATCGTACTTTGGAAAGATGTATATATACGTCTGGGGCAATTAATGCTTTGGCTGAGTGAGATGTTTATACGTCGGTTGCACTTAAGAGATTTAAGTCGTATTGTAGTTGTAGCATCAAAGTATATTATTATTGAATTCAATACACTAGTATTGTATGGAGGGGGACACGATGAAAATTATGATTGAATATTGGGTCGCCAATATTGAAAGTTTGAGAAGCGCTGTTCTAAGGAAATATTAAATTTTCTTTAAGATTAAGTTCAGCTTCAAATTTAACACTATGCACCTTTTATTCAAAAAGATCATCTTTTGACTTCACACACACACAAGCCTTTATTTTTATTTTAACTCCGCTGCTTTGGAAATCAATTTAAGGTATCCGACTACTTGCGACAACTTTTTTTTTTTGAAAAAATGAAGATATAGGGATTTTTTCGTGATTTTTAGGTTTATTTAGTATATTTTAAGGAAAAATCGTAAAATTGAAATTAGAAAAAAAGTTTATTATTATTAAAATGGGAAAAAACAGGTGAAAATGTACAAAAAAATTACATAAACGGGGCCCGCTCTGTACAATAATGTTTTGAACAATTTTTCAGTTTTAATGTGTTACTTCGTTATTCATGTTTGAAATGACCTTCCGGATAATAGATATTTAAATTTTTACAAAAACTAGAGCTCTCTATCTTAGTGACTATATGAAATTGCTTATAAAAACAGTGATTATATTCACATAATGGACTGTAAATTTTGAAATAAAACAGTTATTGATAAATCTGATTATCAAAACACTTCTACTGTTATACGAAACATTCACAAAAAATTTCAGCAAATTATAGTCAAAACTTTTTGAGCAATCGCTGTCTTCATTTGAGTTTTTCGAAAAAACCACATTTCGAGTAAAACGCATTTTAATGTTTGGCATCTTGGTAAAGTTATATCATCTTCTTTTATTAAAACACTTGTAGTTTTTGTTCTAGTGAATAGACGTTAAAAAGCTTGGTATTTTTATCAAGCTAATAAGATGATCTATAAAATAAAATCATAAAAAAAAAATTATCAATTTTTGAAAAAAATCATGATTTTAGGGTAGTCGGATACCTTATCTAATAAAAACAATTGAAGACGTATGGTTAGATATTATTAATCATACATATCTAGTTTTCCCCTTTCTTATTAACATTATTAATGCTAATTTAACTTTTGATTGTTTATTAACTAACAAAAAATTTATAGTTAAAATGTATGTAAAGTACTTGTGGAATAAGAATAGAGAAACTAGATATTTTCGGTATTAATTACATTTCCTTACATTTAGACCTCTGATTGTACAACAATAAATTTTAAAAAGTGAAACAATTAATATAACTGTTTTAAGAGTTGATTTTTAATTTTTTAAATACATTTCTCTTTATTTTGGGAAAGCAATATAAATCCATGGACATCTGTTAGCTCGTTTCTTGAAGGATATGACCGCTATATATTTTTACTACTAAGAACTTGAATTTGTTGTTTTTGTACGTCTTATTTTCAAAATTCTCCAAGTTATTTACCGTAAAATTCGACGTATAACGCGAACCTATACTTTCAAGCAGCAATTTTTAATTTCTAGATGTACTCGTCGTATAACGCGCACCCTCTTTCTTATAAAGGAACCTGAAATGTGCGTGTGCAATGCTCTTATATTTTGAAGTCATTTATTAGAGGTATTATTCCAAGCTTTAGAAAAACTGATATACTTCTAGAACTACAATCATTTAAGTTCCTAAGGAATGTTATTTCTTTTAAATAAATAGTATTTCGATACATGTAGAAGTTTAATTTTTTTTCTATGCTCATCTTTTTTATTTTTAAAAAGCTCTCATTTTTATACCCGGTGTAGAACGCTTCTGCGTAAATTTTGATTTTATCTCTTGTGTTTAAAATGTGCGTTACATGCCGGATTTCACGGTAAGTATATATTTTTTAAAATAACAAACTTTTAAAAGAGTGCGTTTTGTTAGTATTTAAAGGAGCTTTTATTATACCATCATATTAATCTAGTATAATAGTTGTAGAATTGAATTAATATATTTCTATAGAAATTAATGCTTAAAATATAAACACAAAATTACGTAAGCTATATATAAGCTCATTTTCTATTCTAATTTTATTTAAAACAACTATTTTTCATTCTGGGATTTATTTATGGGTCAGTTAAGCTAATAATTATACATTTTGAAATAAAAAAAAATACAATACCATGTTCTATTAGTAGCCGCATCACTGTTTCAAACGCGAGGAAATTAGAAATTTCATCATAAAAACTTTAAATACTTAATTATCAGAAATAATTTATAGTTAAGTATCATAAAAAATGCAGAATATGATCACATAAACCTTTTCGGTAACGTATTTTTTAAATTTGGAGTTGAAGGTTTTGTATGAAATATGTCATTATTGTTTACTTTAATTTATCAGTTTTCTAGCACTAGTTAAATGCATAATCTGTTTCAACTGTGCTGAATATTTTAAAAATATATAGAATATTATTTAAAAATTATTATTCTCGATGAAAAATATTTTGTGGCTGATTATGATTTCATACCTCAGCGTTAGGGTTGCTCTATTCATGTGATGATAGTTTACTTTAATGTCTCGTTCAAAACACACATTGAAGGACATTCAGAAAATACTTTGATGTCTAAAATTAATTAAACTTCATTCCACAGTTCAACGTAGCGTTCATTATGTTACACGCAATACTAAATTGAATTTATATTGATTTTCCTCGATGCACATTAATTGTACCTTTATAAATGTCACTGCTTTTTTTCAAAAAGTAATGAAGCGTATTATCAAGAAACTGTGTATAAATATATACCTTAACTAATATTTATTAAATCATACATGAATCATATCATGAAACTTTGCTTGTATCATTTATTTGATATATGCTTTGAAGGTAAGAATTCACTATATTTTGCTTCAGCTACAACAATAGAAGAAATAGTGTTTTCAGCACAAAGAAAATATCTTTGAAATATTCATGATATTAAAACCTTAAATATAAGATTTAAATATTTTTTTTTCTTTTCCGCTATCTTTTGTACTTTAATTATAGCGACATTAAAACAAAATTTCGGATAATTTTATTTCTTTTTATCAAATGCCAGGTCATTGACTGTCAGGTCTCATTAGACAACGAGCTCTCCAACTTTTTTAGTCCAGTTTAGTTCTTTTCAACTCCAAATTTGTAAGTGTAGAGACCACATCTAAATGAGCAGCTTCCTTGATCTATCCAGAATCACAGTGAGTGAATATTTTCATCGCACTGTTCAGCTACTCAAGGTTTTTGGCGAAGGACCTTGTAATTTTGAACCACTATCGAGGACGACACCTGAGCTCTGTTATCCCTCTATTCTAACTACCACACTAACAGGAGGTTGTTTGATCTCTCGACATTTTTAACAGGATCATCGCTTCCCTACACTGCGGGTTTTAGCGGTACTTGGCTGGAACTCTTGAAACGTGAGAAATGAGTTCAAATTCTTGACCTCTAAGCTACCGCTGCCATAAATCCTGTATCATAATAAACACATAAAGGTGAGACAGTCAAATGTTAAAGTTGTTATTAATGCCTCCTGATCAGCTAAGGCCGGAAATTTTAAGAGAACATGGTACGATTTACTCAAAAAGTTTTAATTCAAAAACTTTTAAAATTTTATTGGTTACCCCCTATATGTGTATACTATGTAAAACAGATTTTGTTATCAAATTTTGATAAAAAGCTAGCCATTTAATTTTTTAAGAAAAAAAATTAAAATTTGTGAAATGATTTCAAAATGCTACTTCTACAAAAATTTACGTACACGCATAAAATTTGATTAGCAAATTTTACGTCAAAATATGTATAACAAAAGGTGCTATGGGTTTTGCGATAACAAGATTGTTATTTGTACAATGCTTCTTTTTTGAATGTTTTTTGAAAATTCTTCAAAAAATGTATAAATTCTGAGCTCAATTATTTTTTAAAAAATAAGTATTGCTTTGATTCAAAAAATGCATACCAACTTTCTATCTTTTAATTCAGAGTTTTTTAAGTTTAGAGCTTTCACACTTTGTGAGGTTATAGAAAAGTATATAAAAATAATTTAGTTTAAAAAAATTAGATTTGATTTTTTGACCGATTTTTGTCAATTGAATAGTACTGTGTCTTCTTAAGGAGATACAAATGAGCATAAAGGCAGTCATGTACAGTCAATAACCCAAACTCAGTCACAGCAATTTTTTTCAAATAAAAATGTTAATATTAAATAAAGAAAATCAAGGATTTTTAAAGTAAACAAAAATAGCGAATTGAATAAATCATATATAGTGCTCTTTTCCTACTTTTATTAATTATTTTCACATAGAAAAATTATAACTTGATATATTTTGATTAGAATAATGTTACTATTTTAAAATAAGTTCAACACTAATCATGTAGTCAAAGGTTACATTACTTATGTTGATAAAACTTACAGCTTGACATTATTTTATTAAAAAAACCAGTCCACCAAATGATAAAATAATCCCAGTCTGATTATGGATTTATCATTAAAATTCTAAATTAATTTTGCGAAACCTTTTAAGAGGGAGAATAATTATGTGAGATTTAGAGTCAAAATCATTTAATTAAAATAAAGAAAAAATATTTCCTCTAAATATGAGTTAGCGCAACGGAAAATTAATTTTTCTCGATTTGTGCCATCCAGTTTTTTCCCCAAGTTCACATGATGGTTAATGGAATTTAGTGGCTTAAATGAAGTTAAAGCAAATGGGGTAAAGTAATCCTTAAAGTCTTCATTTAGAAAATAATAACAAAAAAAATGTTGTGCAATTAGGCTAATATTTTTTTTTCTTATTTAATTAAAAAGTCAGCAAAGATTATTATTTAAAAGGGAATTTCAAGAAATAACAGCAGATAATTTCTATCCTAACTTGAGATATGAAAAAATATGTTTTATTTCAAATCTCATATACTTTGTTAAATAAATAAACATTAAACAGAAATTAAATGAACAATTAAACAACAGTGTCCTTTTTCTCGTTTCATTCGTTTATTGTTCTTTTGAGCACAAAAAAAAAACTGTTGTCACTCACAGCAACACTTATTAATTTTTTAGCAAAATAAGAATAAGAATTAATATTTATTTTCATAAATAAATAAAATACGCAAGATGACGTCACTGTTTTGGGATTACTTCAGATTTGTGTGGATTTTAAACGTGCAAAATTCTTCCGACCTTGGTCAACCTCAAGGGGGATAACCAGCTGTACAAGTCGGGTGATGCTGCGTCCATTAGCACGTTGCACACAAGTACGGACGTGCTCGTCGCGACCAAAACCTCCTCAATTCGTGCTCTTTCTTCTCCGGGTGTGTCGGGATGTGACGTCTTCTTGCAATAAGACAACGTTAGGGATGGCGATTCTTTCTGAAAAAGGCCGATTTTTAAATCGATTCGAATCGTAATCTCATGAATCGATTCACCAAAAAATCAAGGTCTAAAAGATCGATTTCTAAAAAATAGACTTTTTTCAAGTCTACATTTACAATGTAAATATAAATCCATTTTATGAAAAACTAAAAATATACCATAATAAAAGATCTCTTATCAGTAAAGTCAGAAAATTTTTCAGTTAAGGAAATTAGACAATTACAATTATTTTTATTACCATATCAAAGTATCAGGTATAAAAGAAGACATTTATTTTCTACATGTATTTGTTACGATAAAGAGTTTAGAAAATAGATGATGTAGCTTATAGTTCCCAATGTTTAATATATAGGTTTTTAAAAACAACAGTCTATCAAATCTACTGGGATTCAAGCGGTTCCATCCATCACTTGGTATGTTGCCGGCTATCGAAAAATGCTCTCACGAGGAACAGATGATCCAACGATACTCATATACTTCATGGCTATTGAGTGAACGTTATGATAAATACGTTTTTGTTCTTGCCAGTAAATTAACACTTTAACCGCTAACACTGTAATATTACAGGTTTTAAAGATAGTAAATTCAACCAATTGTAAATAATTTTATGTTTTTTACCAAAACAGAAAAAATCGAATTTCGATTTTATGGGATGAAATATCGATTCACGGAATCGATTCAGTGCAACATATCGATTTAAAAAATCGATTTTTTGGCCCGAGTAATCGATTCTTCGATTAATCGATCTCTTATTACTATCCCTATACAACGCTCCTAAATTTGATTTTGGAAGAGTTTTGGTTACCACGCACTTGATGAAAGGTGCGTAATTGTAATAAGTATTTTTTCGACCATTTCTTCCAAAATTGATCTAATAAATCTAATTATTCAAATTTGCGTGTAAGTCTTCTCTTTGTGAGCTCTGGGCCTGAAGGAATTTTAGTCAATTTTTGACCGGTTAAGAAGTGTCCTGGGGTCAAGGTTTCTTCGGTATCACCCCACACACGCAATTCCCTCTTCATACAATAAAGGTCTAGTGTTGATAGCGGGTGCAAATCCTACCGACAAGGTGGAAAGGTTTTCTTCGTCCAACAATGCTCGCCCCATAGGGTTTCGTAAACATTGGTTAATTATTCCAACGAACCTTTCCCATGATTCTCCCCACGAATCCGCGCGCATGGCGCAATGAATTTCAACCGAATATCATTTTCAGCATAAAACTGTTGAGCAATTTTCGATGACAATATATTCCATAAAGTAATTAACTCTTTGTTTGCCGCTTGGAAGGTTGTGTCATTGTCCATGTAGATAACGTGTGTAAGTCCACGTCGTCCCATGAACCTACGGAAGGCCATCAGAAATCTAGCTCTTATGAATGCTGATACTAGCTCAATATGAAGCGCACGAATAGTTGAGCGCGCAAAAAGCGCTATGCAGGACTTTTTCGGAGAATAGGAGCCTCGGACATATACTGGACCCGCAAAGTCTATTCCAGTTGTTTTGAATGGTTTACACGGAGTAAGTCTTTCAGCTTGGCAAGGGTGCTTCAATTTGCTCGTCACCCTTCTCTCTAGCAATTTTGCAAGGTAAGCAATCGTGAAGCGTTTCTTTCATAGTTCGACAGCCTCGTAAGATCCAAAAATTTGAAAGCAGTTCAGAGAGAACTATTTTCACACCCAAGTGATGTAGCCGTATGAGGGAGTAACAAATAAGCAATTTGACGAGAGGATGAGATCCGCCAATCACAAATTTGGATATTTAGCTTTTGTTGTTATATTCTCAAATTGAAGTCTTCCTCCTAGTCGTAATACGTTAACTTGTAGAAATGGGTTAAAACGTGAATCTTAGATTTTGCTGGCAGTGGCTTGATATTTTTCAGGGAGTCGATTTCAGCTGCGAAGCATTGCTGTTGGACTGTACGAATTCAATAGCTTTTAGTCTTTCCAAATTCGTCATTTCCATTCGATAAATTATTCTTTTGTACACAAGACAAAACTGCTGCCACTCACAACAATACTTAATAATTTTTTTAGAATAAGAATAAGAAATAATATTTAGTAATCAGAAATAGATAACATATGCAAGATGACGTCACTGTTTTGGGATTACTTCAGATTTCTGTATTTTTAGTGTGCAACATGCTTTGTGATGAATTATTTTAAAGTTAAACAAGTGAATTTCGTTAAATAGGTTGGCTCTGGTGACTTAGAGGTAGCGTGCATGCTTTTTTAGCTTACGGTTGCGGGTTAGACCCCGGCTGGAGTCGATAGATTTTCTAGATGCGAGAAAATCGTAGGCACGCGTGTTATGTGCTATGTGAAATGTAAAAGGATCACTTGAATATAAATTAGGCTCTGGTGCTCTCGACAAAATTAGACCACTACAATATTTAGCATCCGATGAGCATTTTTATGTTAAGCACCATCACAAGAGGAATGAAGTTTAGGTTTTTTATTTTTATTATAGCAAAAAGGCAAACATATTTTGTTAAAGAAAAACAGAATTTCAAAACCTACTTGGGCGGGACTGCTGCTCTCTGGCAACAGATGAAGGGGGAAGTAAAATAGGAAATGGATTTTTATGTTAAGCCAGTGTTTCTCAAACTTTCAATATTTGCGACCCAATATTCAATCATAATTTTCATTGCGCTCCCCCTTCGTACAATAACAATGTGTTGAAATCAATTATACTATACTTTGATGCTAAACCTACAATACGACTTTAATCTCTTAAATGCCACTGGCGTATATAAATATCTTTTCAGCCAGTGCATTAATTGCCCCAGACGTATATATACGTCTTTCCGAAGTACGATCTTTTCTGTGCACTGGTATCCATAAAATTATTTCTAAGGCTTTGGAATGCAATAAAATGACCTTGACAAAGTTTGCGAAGAATTTACTTATTTATTCCTTTTCTATCCACCCCATACTCTTGCCTACATGTTAAACCGTGTGTTACGGAGCGAAGCGAGCAATAATCGGCATTTAAAGGATTACTTCTAAAGCATACAAATGATCAAGGTAAGTGTTAAGTTTTGCATATATTTTTATATATGACAATCCCATGGGGTCATTGTTCTTAACTTAGTATTGTTAAACTAATTATAAAAAACATTGTACAGTACAGATATATTTAGAAGTGTGTTATACTAGTGTAAATGTGTACATTATTTTTTATTATGTCAGAATATATTTTGTTTGCTTACTTTTAGTAAATTTATATTTTTTAAAAATAAACTTTTGTTTTCGACTTTCAATATGCTCGCGTTCCCCTCCCCTAGAAATTCGTGCCCCACAGTTTGAGAAACACTGTGTTTAAGTACTATCACAAGAGGAATGAAGTTTAGGTATTAGAGTCTTATTATAGCAAAAAGACAAAGCATATTTTGTTAAAGTAAAACTGGGTTTTTTTGTACTTTGTAAGATTTATTAATATAAGATGGCCCCTACTACATATATACAAAAAAACAGCGTCTTTTTCAGTATTACATTAAAATAAACAATTAAAAAAAATACAATATACGATAAAGCGGAAGACATAAAAAAGTTTAAATAGGACTGATTCGACGGTGAGGGGAGAGAGAACCGAGGCTGTAAAATGTTGCCATGTATTAGCATTATCTTACTCAGTCTAATCAGTACTCCTTTAGCACTTTTGGAGATCTATATACGTTACAGAAAAATAATTTTATTTCATGTCTATAATCCTCTAGCCAAAATTAAAGATTTCACATTTTTTAAATTCAACCCTTTTGAGGCAATATTACATTTTGAAAATATTTTTCTCATATAATTTCTGTGTTATGGATAATGCTTCCCATATAGTTAAGTTGTAATTTATTGATATATTTTTTTTATTTTTCGCCGTTCTTCTAGCATAGTTTTTAGTGACACTGACTGTTGTGCCTGGGCTTGAATCCAGGAGAAGTTATGGAAGTTTGTTGATGAATAGTGTCGTCACTACATGGGGGTAGTTTACATAACAATCGAGCCGTAAGTCATCATAGGTGGAAGGGCAAGAGAAGTGGGAGGCCTTAGACCACAACCAGGGTGTTCTGCTTAAAATTTGGGGTGGAACTGAGCCAAAATGTGCTGTCACCTGCATGGTGCTCGAAGCTACTCATAACGACAGGGATATAACCTAGTCCTTTGCTATGGTGCTGACTACGTCAGACAGGTGGCAATAACAACAGCAAAAATAATTGTTTTCCTTCCATATAACCGCGATCCACCCTAGTTGAACATTCTTTAAGAAATGCTATGAACGTGATTTCTTACACGACTTTTCTCTTTTTCTTTCGGAAACGTGTCTGTCATGTAAAACAGAATTAGGTGCATAACTATTATGTAAAGATATCTAAGGCTAAATAGGTTTTTAAAATTCTTTCACATCCAAAGGCATGATTTTTTACATGAAATTATTTTGAAAGCTTAATGCATGCTAGATAATAGCTTTAAGAAATGTAACTTAAATTTTATGCTTTTAATGTTCACAGTAGGATATCAAATTTTCTATGGTTTGTAAGGCCAAAATTTGAAAGTTATGACTGAGGATTTGTTGTATTTCGCTCCCACAATTTTTTTTAAATGCTTATTAAGAGTTTTAGATTATTTTAGACATTTGTTTTAGATTTACGTCAAGAAGTATTTTCTTTTTTCAGAATTCTAAAAGTATAGATAACTCTTCTGGAACTGGCAACATAATGGGTTGGGTGAAATCTTTAAAATACAATTTTTTGTTGTATTATGATGATCATATACTGTGTTAAAATATCTATAAATGCTTGGATTTAAAATTTAATATAAAAGAATTTAATAAAAAATAGAATTTAAAATATAAACATAAGAACTATATAGCCATAATTTATGTGTATTTTTAAAACTAATTCGAAAGAGGTTCCTTTAGAGTTACATAAATATTTCAGGCATAACGGTTCTTGATTTTGAGAAAATAGTTGGAAAATACAATACTAAAGAAACATTTGAGTTAGTATAGATTTTCTTAAAATTCTACACCAGGGCTCCCAGAAATTTTCACCTTATTTGAAGTAAACCTGAATAAGTCAATAGTTTCGATCTAAACAGCCGTTGGGGAATAGGCATGAAAGTCAAAAAGGTGTGAATCCGACGAATTTGGTCAACACTTTGTTCCAATATTTATCGATACGAATTTCTCGTTGCATTAAAAATTAGCAGAAACTTAGTGTATCTATATGGAATGCTCTACGGATTTCAGAGTAAATTTCTAATACTTGTTATCATCGTTTGTATTAATGAGCAATTAGACTATTTAAGGGATAAAACAAACTAATAAGTTATTATAATACACACATGTGTGTGTGTATAATATATGTAATATAATAAAGTAGTAGTATAAGTATCTAGAATTCTTTTAAATAAAGTTTTACAATACTTACATTAAAAGTTTCAAAGAATAAATGAATAAATTATTAACGAAACTTAGAAGACGAGTTTCGCAATTCGAACACAAAATTTCTTTGGAATTTCGTATTAAGTCAGAGTAAGTAAGAAAAAAGCGTAGACATGTATCTTAAAAATCTTTTAAAAGTAAATATATAAATAAAGAAAAAACTTTTATATGTTACTGCAAAATAATTAAAATTAATAGACATTTAATTGCATTAAAATGTTATCACATAGAAAATAATGTAACATAATGTTATCATTAAAAATATTTCAAATCTAGTTAATGTTAACTATTTTTGTAGATTACTCCGACTAAACGTGGTTTGCGACATCATGTTCTTTGGTGATTTGTTGTCCCCATGCCACTTACTATCACCATTCTGAATTTGTTGGTCGAATTCGGCAACACTCTGCTAATGTTTTTGATAGGGTTTTGCTTCATTTTATAATGCACAAAACATGATCAGAACCTGAGATGGAGTTTATAAATACATGAATTTCTTTATTATCTCATGATGAAAATTCTTACTTGGTGTACAATCTCTGGCAATCTTTATAATCTAAGTATTTAAAACTAAAAAAAACATATTAAAGGATTATTAATAATGTACGGATAACTATTAAAAAATTCCAATTACTCTATTTTAACTTTCATTAATTAGTCATGGTCAGAGCTTCCAGTACATAACCGCTGTGAAGACCAAACGAGTAGGTACATGACAAATGCAATTGGTCCTTACTGGTGGTCCTGCTTCAGATATTATTTTTGGCACCTGGCCGTTATTCAAAACTGTAAAAGTGTATTGCCAAAAGCTCTATTAAAGCTATAGTCTGGTATCAATTAAAAACTTATTTAAAATTCATGTTTGGTGAATATATACTTAAAAAAGTGAGGTTTTCAAATGTAACTTCTTAAAAAACGTGTTAATCTACAAATGATTACTGTTTCTAATATTGAACAGTTTATTTTCCCCAACTTTCTAAAAGTTCATGTCATTTAATATAATACTTTTTTCAATATAGTGTAAAGAACCAAGCATATTTAAACGCATATGTTAAATTTTTGATAAATTATTTATAAACTTTTAAAATCTCAATATGAATTCTACAAATTTCAGACACATCATCACAAAAAAAGTATGGCGAATGTATATTTTAATATGAAATTTGTAATTCTGTATTTTAAGCAACTTTGAAAATAATAAATTGTTTGTATAACACATTAGTTACTAAAATTGAACAGATATTAGCCTGAACTTTTGAATTTCACTTACATGGTATAGTTAGCAATTAAATAAAAAGTTTTAGTCACTATTTTTTTGGTATTTTTATATTATTTTCTCAATATAATCTTCCAAATACTTTTTTAGAACAAAAACTATTTCAAATTCAAATTACTCAGCTCCATTATTAATTGTTCAACAAATGAACAAATTTTGCACCATCCATACCCACCCCTTCAAATTTCCTGTACTGATTCCAGTTTGAACAATTTAAAATTATTCAATACAATACTAATACAGTTCTTCAAATATTGCTCAAATTTCCATTTATTTCCATGAAGCAATCAATTAGGCTAAAATCATGTGACGCCATAGTCACATGATAACGACAATCACGTGTTCGCAGACAATCAGTTCATGCGCTGCTGCCAACTCTTACTTTTTGCGGGAACTTTTTTTAAAAGTACATATTTGTCAATAATGATACAGTTCATAGGTAAACAAAAGGAACTCAATCTAAAAATACATGTATACAGGGTGATTCATAAAGAAGTATACAATTTCCAGATGCTGTAAGACAGTAACCATCAAAGAGAAGCCCACCCTCAGTGAACCGTAAGGTTGATGTACTCCTTAAGTTAACTTCTCACCCCTGAGACAAGAGACTCAAGCAAAAGTATGCTTGTCATTTAACTAGTCAATAAAAATGGTGGTGTTTGCGGTCGAAAATAATGTTTGTATTTTTCAAGTTTCAAAATGTCTCGGGAGTCACTTTTATTTGGACATGTTAACTCTTTGGTTAATAATACATTTGCAGGACAAAATTGACAGCTCCGTTCATCCATTGGATGATGCACCACCACACTGGTTGGCAAAATTGCAAAATTCCCTCGATGAACATCTCTCTCACAGATCGATTAGTAGAGTCGTAGGACTACAACATGCTACTTATTGAATGACCACACAGAAAATCTGCATGGACAATTTGTGATTTATTCCTCTGAAGGGACGTAATGGTCAAGGAACTCATCTCTACCCTTCCTATTGATCTGAAACAGTGCATCGCAACTACTATTGATGGACTTGATTTAAATACTTTACCATGCATTTGGGTGGGAGTGGATTGCTAGATACATATGTGTCGTGTCACTATGAGCTCAAGCATAGAACATCTGTGACTGCCTCCAACAAAACTTTAAATAATTCATTACAAATCTGTTATAAGTAAACATAATATTTTAAATTTCTCTTGATTTATAGTGCAATGAAACTGTATACTCTTTATTAATCTCATCCTGTGTTATATAAATGTAATAATTCCCCATAGCATCCTTTTAATTAACTCTTTTTAATAATATTCAAATAATCTTTTAATTATTTGTTTCGAAACTAACACCCTGATCTTAATCGTAATCGACTAATATTATTACAACATAAATCTCTTTCCCGCCCATTGTAACCAATCAGAGCTCTTATTACAAAAATGTCAAGTGGTCTTCACCGTCGGGTATAAAAACCGAAGTCTCTGGAAATCGCTTTCTCTCTTCGCTTGTTTCTCATGTAGTCGGCTGCTTTTTGTTGTGTGTTGTAGTTCCTTTGTCTGTGTTGTGTCATCCATGTTCATCGTAATTAATATGCCTAGGTGTTTCAAGATATTCAATAAATTGGATTTACTAATTTACCAGACTGCCTCGTCGATCTCTACATAGAAAATGCACCAACATACAGGATTCACTCACCACCGGCCACGCCCTATCCTTTGGTTCGCTGCTGTAATAACATCCACTCGCCACCTCTTACAATTATATTTACCACTCTCCAGAAATATTTCATATATATATATATATACTGAAGTGAGCCACTGAATTAGGGATACCAACCTAATAACGAGTTGGGCCTCCTCTGGCCTTTATAACGGTTGCTTTACGACGAAGCATACATTCATCAAGTTCCTGGAAATGTTCCACGGGAATGACTTGCCAAGAATTTGCTAAAGCTGTCCATAATTCAGTAAGGTTCGCTGGTGCTATGTGATGGCTTTCCATGCCTTGTTGAAAAACATCCCGAAAATGCTCAACAGGATTTAAGTTTTTGCTTCCAGGAAGCCAATTTAAGACTCAGAAAAATGCTCATACAACCAACCAATAGTCAACCATGACTTTTTAGAGGTACAGTTAGTTTTCTGGAAAACTCCATTAACGTGCGGATAACAGAACAGCCTAAACGGAAGGAGGTGATCACCCAACAACTCTACGAACCGAATTGCATTGAGGGAGGTTGGTATACATACCAAAGATCCAAAACAGTGCCACGAAAAAACACCCTAGACCATGATTAAGCCACCATGCCCTTGTACAGTTCCAACCTAGCATGCAGGATCCATGGCTTCATGAGACTGATGCCATATTTTCAGCCTCCCGTCGGCGTTACGTAGTGGGAATCGAGACTCATCACTCCATGCTACTCGTTTCCAGTCCTCTACACTCCAGTCTCTTTATTCTCTTGTCCGGTCAAGACATGTAGCCCAATGATGAGTATTGAGTAATGGTACTCTCGTATGTCAATGGCTCTCGAAACCCGTACGGTGAAGCAAGCGTTGTTCAGTCCTTTACTAACTGTACCACTAGCCCCATCATTCAACTGGGTGATAATTTGAGCTAATGTTTGGCTTCGCTGGCTACGTACAATACGCCTGAACCGTCTCTCTCCATGCACTGTCAATGCCAATTATCCTTTGCAGTTTGCCCGAATGCTAGTTTATGGTCCACCATCTATGTATTCTTGCTGCACTCTTGACACTGTTGACCTTGAAAATTCTAGCTGTGTGACGATTTTGAAAATTGAATGGGCCATTCGTCACGCATCTGCGATTTGTCCGTGATCGAAGGCGTCTAAATCACACACACACACGCACGCACGCACGCACGCACGCACACACACACACACACACACACACACACACACACACACACACACACACACACACACACACACACACACACACACACACACACACACACAGACAGTTTACCCATATAGTCAATTCCAACAACTAATTCCGAACAACCACAGAACGCGTTATATATGCAGTTACCACAGCACCCTCACTTGCGATTAAACTATGCACAGTGCTACACAATTTGCTCCGAAAGGAAGCCCTTTTAATTATGCACATTATGAATCCTCTTTTGTATAAAAACAATCAGCCATTTTTTTATTCGGGAAAATAGGAAAGATTTCCAAATTTTTCCCCTAATTCGAATAACTTTCTTAAAAATTCACCCAGGAACGAAAACTTTGCTTGATCATGTTTACGCAATTATAAAATTTGATAATTTTTTCCCCACATTTTACAATTAGAACAACAAGTACCTGTCTAACGCCAGTTTGTTTTAAAATCAATGAAGAACAAGTTATTGTGTTTATCATGTGTCCGTCTCGAATTTGTTTCATTGTGAAATTGAATATCAAAACATAAACTTCTATTTCGTAAAATTGTCGAAAGGTTTGATTCTATTTATGGTAATTCAGATATGCATTTCCTTGCAGAACCTAATTATAAAACATGTGTGTCAGCTGAGGTTAATACCACAAAATTACAAGTAATCGTAAACTGGATAAGAAGTTTAACTTGAATTATTAAAATAAAAAAAAATAAATGATTCAATTATTTATTTTTAACAAAAGAAGAAATCCACATTTTATAGAAATTAATAATGTATTTTGCGCTTATATTTTTTAACCCCTTCCAGGATCCTTTTATTTCTGGTGCATAGATAAAAAAGCTCAGTTTTTTATGCATATTCTCAAACATACATATCTTTTTAAAAATAATGACACCTTTCGCAATCAAAATCTCCTAAAAATTAATGCAAAAAAAAAAATCTAAGTAAACGAGTTATACTTACCTGTAAAGCTGGCTTTTTGTAAAGCAGAAATCACGAGAGTTTGAAGTCAATTCACACTAACTATAAACATGAAGCTTAGAATACCTAGTTTTTATCTTGAATTACAAATTTTGGAAACATGGTTTGGATTTACATGAATGATTATGCAACTATTAATTAAAATTTGACTGTACATCATAAATTCGAAAACATTGTACTGCTCAAAAGCCATCTTTGCACTCTGGACAATAGATTTTTCTTGCCTTCTTACTTTTACTGTTTCTCTTTGTTCAGCAATTAATATACAGTCGTGTTGGATTAGTTTTTAATTGCTCTGTTGGGAGAATGTAGTCAACAATGTGTCTTACAGAGAAGCGTGAAAGGGGAGGGGGGATGTTCAGCAGAAGTGCGTCCTCTTTCTGCAGAAGTTTTCTCCGATTGGTACTTTTGAATCATTCGAAACCATAGGAAGCCCACGTGAAATAATTCAACCGATTGCACAGTGCCCGAGTTACACTCGGGATGAGCCAGTATGGTACGTTTCACTCCCTTGTTCAGCTCGGGAAAAGGTTAAACAAAATTTCAAAAGAATGTCTGAGTAATTACCGTTCCAACACCCGATATTCTTAAGGCAGTGTTTCTCAAACTGTGGGGCGCGCCCCCTGGGGGGGAGCGTGAGCATATCGAAAATGAAAGATTTAAAAAAATTTATTTTCTAGAATGAAGTAAAACAAAATACTTTCTGACATAATAAAAATATACACATTTACACGGAAATAATATATATATATATAATCTGCGATTTTACATCATAAAAAATAAAAGCTTCTACTTCAAAACCTCATTTTTTAGCTATCTTTTATACCATAACCTAATAAAAAACGTTTTATTCGATTTGCTGTAATACCATGATGAGAGATTTTTTTATTACGTTTTCTTTTCAAAGCGAAAATGCTACTCTTTCAGAGGAAAGACAAAACTCAGACCCATAATCAAAAAAATTTTTAGGAAGATAAAAAGTTCATCACTGTTACATATTATTGCCATCAGCTGTAGAAAACAGAATGTATTTTCCGCGGTTTGACCTTCGAGCTTACTTGTACGGTTAGTTACGTCCCTGCTCTTATGTATTTGTTTTTTCATTTAGGGAAGTTTGAAGGATTACTAAGCCAAGCATAATGAAAAACGTTTTACATAATTTTTTTAGAACATTCATATTGTAATAAATACACTTTTAATCCGGGAGCGTCACGTCGAGCACAGAGTGCGCGAAATCGGTAATTCTGACAAAACAGTTTAATTGTTACCAATAGCCCTGGAACTATCCTCCTGTTTGACAATCTTAAGGTGAACTAAAATAGAATATTTCTCTCTCTCCCTTCATATCTCCCTCTTTTTTGGGAGTGACAGATGTTTTTTTACGATCTTAAGTACTTGTTGTATCTGAGATCCCCCGGTGTAATAACTTTTTTTCCAAAATATTTTCTGTGGCCTTGAAAGTAGGTGAGTATACTTTCTCTTAATTAAATTATTCACTGGAATTACTATTTTTATTGTGTACTATAAAGATAATTATAAAAAAAGCATTGGGGCCGCTCGACTATTAGTATCGAACGCGAGCCTGTTCCAGGGTTAAAACATGTTGAAGTCTTTCGCTTTAAATATTAAAAATAATACAATTATTCTTCATCAGAATTTTTTTTTATTGTTCATTATGCAACATCAATTCTAAATGCTAATTCTTTGAGGCTTAAAATTACAGTTCGCTCAAAACTAATTATAATTTGAGCAATCATTTAAAAAAACATTTTACATTTTTGTAAACATTGTCGCACACTTGGCTTTACTCACCTTACAATTAAGCGATTATATCAATAATGTTTTATTTTCTTATAAATGAACTCGTGCAAAGAGCGGGTTCTTCAGCCGGTACACTTTTAATGTATCAGTGCTACACAGAGTATTTTATATAACTAATTAATTAATACTAAATTAAGAGCAAGTTTAATAAGTATTAGCGACTTCCATGGGCTTGTCTTACAGAGCAAAGTTTTTCAAAGGAAGGCTTATGATTAGAAATTGACCCTCTGAGTTCTTTTTCTACATTTAGCTGATATATATATATTGTCTTCTAAGCAACCACCGTATTTTGCAATATGTTTCAATTTAAAATTTTGAGAAAGGAAAAATAACATAATCATTATCCTATTACTTATTTATTATTATTATTTTTCTTTGCTTAAAAGTAAAATATACAAAATTTAATACTTATGTCATGAATTTGTACGGTTTATAATAAAGATTGTTGCTTTAGCGTCAAAGTGCATTATTATTGAATTCAGTACATTATTAATGTATAAGGGGGGGTGCGATAAAAACTGCGATTGAAAAGGGGGGCGCCAGTATTGAAAGTTTGAGAAGCACTGTCTTAATGTATCTTATTCTTATTATTACTAAGCCTCGGTAGCTTAGTGGACATGTTCACTTACTCGAGATCAGGAGTTAGATCCCCAGTGCTACAGAAGACTCACCGTGTGGAGGAGCAGATACACGGCAAGTCAAATGAAGATTACAGTTTTTTCTTCGGAATAGCGTGGAAATTTGGAGAGGTGTACCAACTCATGTGTCATCCTCGGCACTTAACAGTGATTCAAAATTGCGAGGTACATCGCCAGTAGCTCTCGTGATGCTTTATAAAGCTACGTTCATAAATACTCACTTGCGCTATTATTATAATGAATGCTGATGAGTATAATCAATACTACTTTTTACACTTAATTTTGCTGTGTCTAAAAGAATATTCAAAGTTGCAGCTGTTTATTGTTCGTAATATGGTCGCACAAAACTTTAAATATTCTTAAGTAAACTTTCAAGCAAAATAATCCTAAGTGCATTATGTTTGAAGACGGTTTTTATTCCAAATGTAATGTCTTTAAAATAAATTCTAAAGAGTTTTTCGATAAATATATCCTAGTCGTAAAGAACATAAAATTGATCTTCAAAAAAAGTAATGAGAAATATTTTTTTCAAGTAATTCCCTTCCAAGGATAGCTTTAGAATAACACATACTACAGATCATTTCTTAAATTCATTAAAATATTTTAATGTGATTCAAACGAAGAGAAACTATTTGCTTTCAATATTTTTTTATTCAATTTACGGGGAAAATACTTTTATGATATTAATGATGCGTAAGATAAATGGATTTGATTCAATTCTTGAATGAATGGGTTCTTTAAATAAATGAACTATCCATGTTTCTCTGAAATTAATTTAAGATTATTTTGGTACCTGAGATCCATCTTGTTTGTCATTTATCTTTTTGGATTTATCGGTTGCTATAACGGAAATGAGTTGTAGTAAAAAATAATTAAATCATGCATGGTTTAAATTTTTGCGATTAATCCTAATATATATCGGGCTCGAAAAAGTTGTGAATTTATCCAGTAATACTTTTTTCGTAAAAAATTATATAATAATTTGATATTAATATTGTAAATGAAAATGTTCTGTTTAACACCTTTATCGATGATTTACATTAAGAAAATTTTATACATCCTTTCTTCAGATAACTTTTTAATTAAGTTGTGTAGTTAAAAAATGTGATGCAATTGTTTTATTTTTATGAATCAAATTTTATACTTTTGAGCCAGTACGTATTACTTCAGTAAATTTGAGTGTATTCATTAATACAAATATCTAAAAATCTGTTTCACACACAAAAGAAAACAGGGGAAAAACACTGTAAAAAGTAAGCAATGTTATTACCATACATAAATTGATAGAAACAAATTTCATATAATTTTGGATTTAAATATACTGAACAATGCGCGCGCGCGCGCGCGATTTTCAGCACAACGAAAGAAATTTGTACATTAAATGTGCCAGTAGAGTCTGAATTTTGTAAATGGAGAACACTGATTTAAAACAAATAATTGATTGACAAATAATTGATAAATAATTGATACTGATGCACAGAAAAAAAAGTTTGGGCTTCCTCTTGTGATGTGCAGTAAACGCGTTTGTATGAAAAAAAAAAAAGAAAGAAAGAAAGAAAAAGAAAACATTTAATCGTAAAACAAAATCGTGGTTGCTATGCTATAGGGCAGGGGTGTCAAATTCGGGACCCACAACGAACAATTTTGAGGTCCACCCAATATTTCCGCATGCCATAATATTTAATAAAATAACAAACTGAAGCAGAATTTATAAAATAAGGAGAAATACGCTTAAGTTTTTTTAATTAGTTTCTTTTTGGTTATTATTGAACAAAATGCCTACTTTTATTTTGAATGTACCTTTCTTCCTTCCTCAGTGGCACGACAACGCAGGGTGGGCTTTGGCCTTCCCAAGAAGCCTTTTCCAGGACAGCCTACTTTCTGTCAGCGTTCTCTGATTCAGAGTTCTCAAAACTAGGATATCTTTTTCTAGGCCATCAATCCATCTAACATTTGGCCTGCGTTTTCTTCGTGTGCCAAATGGTTGAGCATTGAAGACTTTTTTAGTGGTGCGGTATTCGTTTATTCTGATAACGTGATCTTCCCATTTATTTCGTTGTATTTTGATGAAGTTAACGATGTCAGATTTTTTATATGATTGATAAAGCTCTAAATTTGATCTTCTTTGCCATGCTCCATTTTACTGAATTCTTCCAGAAATAAATCTTAAAATCTTCCTTTCGGAGATTCCTATATGTACGAGACTTTGAATATACCACAATTAGGTAAGTACGGTATTTAAGTGTAAATATTACTTAAAGTATGTTAAAAGTATTAAGTTACTAACTTTTTCATAGTTGAAAAAAATGGTGAAATAATTTAAAAAAAACGAACAAAAAAGGCTAAAGATTTGCTATAATTCTGGGATTTGAAAGAAGAATTTTATTAGTTTTTATAAATTAAAAATCAAGAACCAAGCTGGTTTCCTATTCAATATGATTGCAAGATTTATCTTTCTTGGTTCATACAGCCAAACGCTTACCCAGTTTAAATTCATCGTTACAAGGAAATAAGGAGATCATTACAAACATGTCTGACATAATTAAAACATTCAAATTTAATGTAGTACTGGAAAATGAAAATTTAATACACATCCCGGCGTGCAACATGAACAAATCATGCTTAGATGTTACTGCACCGTGTGTGTCAAGAGTCAGCAGAAAAAATTTCAAATCTTAGAATTATTTTGAAATAAGATTTAAAGATTTTAATTCCTTTGAAGCAAAATTTTTGTTGGATTTTCTTAATAAGTATAGGACTCGATTCCCAGTCGTATGCAAATGGAAGTAATTGAGATTCAGTGAGAAATTTAAAGGCAAAACTTAGTGAAGTGGGTGTGCCTGAATTTTACAAATATTTACCAGCCAAGTTTGAAAATACTTGTTAATTTACATATATGAAATTAATTCCATGTTTGGAAGTACTTATCAGTGTGAGCAGTTATTTTCAGTTATATTCTTTTGTTGGAAATAGTATTAATGACGCTCACCATAGGCAGGTTTTGAAATTATTCATTGAGGAAAAAAAATTCTATCGAAATAGGAAAAATAGTCACATAGAAGAGATGTCAAGTGTCAGGAAGTAAACATTAAATGTTCTTGTTTTTTATATGTTTACTAGAGGTTCCGACACACGTAGTCCTGTACACACATCTTAAATACAAAAATTCCAAATTTTTATGAATAAGCTTCAACAATCTGGACCGTTTTGAGTAAAATTGGTATTAAAAAGTTATGACAATGTAATTATGTGCCAAGGTTTATACTTCTGGGTTGCTAAGAAGTGAAACACACACACAAACTGTTTTCGATAAGAAATAATTTTAAATAGAAAAAAGTTTAATAATGTGTGTAATCAATTAGCTGCACAAATAGATTTGTAGGTTAGGATAATTGTTGTCTACGCACGTGTAAATTTAATAGAAAATCATGTAAAATACTCACTTCAATTGCATACTAAATTTGAAGAATGTATAGTTTTTTATGCACACTTCAAAACTCTGCAAACACTAATTACATCTAAATGTAATAATTTAATTAACACACGATTTATTTCAACAAAATAATGACACGAAGTGACAAAATATTTTCCTGAAATGATCACAGCACCAACTGTCGGGACCAACTTGAATTATTATAAAATATTTTTGAATATTCGATACTGCGATCGTAGCGCAGTCTGCCGGAGATCCAATGTAAAACTTTCCAAGATCAACAATTTATAAATAAAAAATTAATTAAATAAACATTTCTAAACCGAATTATAAATCTATACCATTCTCGAGTCCACTGGAACAGACAAAAACTTTCATGAAAATCGGTCCAGCCGTTTAGGAGAGAAGTTCAGTTACATACATACGCACAGAAGAATTACATATATAAAGATTATTTGAAAATATATTAATTAAAAACGCTAAAAAGCGTGAATCGTCTGCATTTTGTAACAATAAAGACCGAGTTTGGCTGAAGTTTGGATCTCTATACATATTTTATTTGTTTGTTTGTTTATTTATTTATTTATCTGAAAATCAGTTTAAAATACATTTTAAAGACGCCTAATGATAATTAATTATAATAAATTAAACTAATTATTTAAAAATTACAAATACAGCCACGTTGGCAACTTACCCTTTTTGGCGACTTAAAAAATTTGAAAAGGTTTTTCTCACGTGTTAAAGCACAGTGTGAAAGAAAATTTTATTACAAGATATCATATGATAATTATAATATTTATATTAATTTGTGATTCTATCATAATTTAATAAGAAATATTTAATAAGTAGCTAAAATAAATTTTTTCTTGGTTGAGATCTAAGTAGGAATTGAGTTAAATTTTTTTTTATCTTACTTGTGTGTTTTTAACAATAGCGTTGTTACAACAATGCAGGTGAATGTTGAGTTGCATTTTTTGAATGTTTTTAATTAATATCTTTTTAACTAATTATGATATAGGACTGAATTGAATTGTAAATCTAAACTATTCTCGAATTTACTTAAACCCACACAAAAAATTTCATCGAAATCCGTCCAGCCGTTTAGGAGGAGTTTAGTAACAAACACACGCACAGAAGATTTTTATATATAAATATTATAATCCTTGTTTTTTTTTTGATCAATTTAGCCTTTGAGTTTGACATCCCTGTTGTAGGGCCTAGGTTTGATTTCCGCAGAAGGCATGGGTTTTTTAAAAGGCCGCAGCAGGGACGGGTACTCAAATATCTATCGAGCCGCAAGTCCTCTCGTGAGGTTGTTGGAAGGAGAGGAGAAGTGAGGAGCTCTGACACCCCCAAGGTGTTCTTAATCAAAATTAGGGCTAGAAGCTAGCCAAAACGTACTATCAACTGCGTAATGCTTGAAGCTACGGCTGATGACAAGTGTACATCTTGCCCTCATCACAATGAATTTAGTGGGCCACGATCATTCAACGTAGATCCGGTGGCATAAGCAACAGCAATCACAGTCGGAGACAAAGCTGGCGTCTCCATACTTCAAAAAGTTAGACAAATATCAGAGTCCCACGATGTTCATTTCCAGTGGATTCCATCCCATGTTAACATCTTTGGAAACGAACAAGTGGATCTCCTGGCTAAAGAGGGTTGTAATGCTTCTCCACCTATCTCTTCAACCCTCACCTACTCTGAACATCAATCTTGGGTTAAATTTGAAATTTTAAAGGAGTGTTGGACCCACCCAACAATCACTGGTACGAAAGCAAACATCCAGGATCCTCATTCCTACTTAAATGTAGCATAACCTTTCAGACTGCAATCTCTAGATTGAAAAGTGGTCACATAAAGAATCTTTTTTTCTGTGGAGGCAGGAAGGCTTTTGCTCTTTGCAACAAGTGTAAGACTCAGCAAGCTTCTCCAGATCACATCTTGGACTGCTTGGGAATTTCGAGGGAGAACCTTTTTTCCTCTCCCTTCCTGGTATTCCAACAATAACAAATTTTATGATGCAACGTAAGGAAACCGTTGCGCACTGTAATGTTAAATGATAAAAATAAGATAGATTGCAGAGTTCGATTGTATAGATTACAATTGAAAATACTGTATGCTTGAAAATTTACGGTTTACTGAATTAAAAAATCAACAAATAAAATAATCGGTTGTGACATCTAGCGAAAATAAAATAAAATGTAGAGAATTTAGAAAAAAAACAATGAAGTAGAAAAATAAAATTTTCAAACAAAAAATAAAATTCAACTTATTTAATTGAGGTTCAAGGAAGTTTAATTGCATTTAGTCATGATCTGAACAATAATTAAAAAATTATTATCAATATTATTTATTTATTTCTGTTTATTAAAAATTTTACTTAGTAAATAATTAAGTATAATATTTCTATAAATAGAAAGGGGATTAATAATAACGGGAATAAAAAATTACTTCAATATTATTGACATCAATCCTTTTCTTTTTGAAAAATATTACTATAAAATTTATTATCCACAATGATGCTAGTTTTATCAAGTTTCTGTATTAAGTGGGTAACTGTTTGATTTAATTAGGTTTAGGTAATTAAAAATTGATGCTTATCAATGTATTCACAATTTTTACCAAAAACAGTTGCATCATCAATCTAAAAATATAGAAAATCATTATTAAAAAATTATTTTGTTTCAATATATATATATATATATATATATATATATATATATATATATAAATTAGCTGGACTAGTGCTAGTAAGTTTATCCAGTAGTAAAACTTTAATCTCTATGCAGATTACCATCGAAACAAATGCAATTTTACCTTACTTCTAATTCAATAACAGTATAATACTTGTAGAATTACCATTGAAATAATAACAATTTTAAATTACTTCTTATTCAATAACAGTATAAAATTCGTAGAATTACCATTGAGGCTATTATAATTTTACTTCACTTTAAATTCAATAACTGCATAAAACTTGTAGAATTACCATTGAAGTTAATACAATTTTGTATTATTTCTAATTCAATAACTGTATAAAACTTGTAGAATTACCATTGTATTTAATACAATTTTGTATTATTTCTAATTCGATTACAGTATAAAACTTGTAGAATTTTATAATATTTTATAGATCACATATACATCATAATTTTCTAAAAGAACAGTATAAAATAATACAGAGTTGAAAAAAAGCTCTGAATGACATCCGCAATTTAACATAAACAGGAATATAACTTGTTAAAAATAAACAGGCCATGACAAATTTAATAAATATATGCACTGCAGTTTTTTTCATATATTCTTGCTAAGAAATAAACACCTGTTTTATTATATAACTTCCATTTTCTTTTCGTTTCATTGTTTTAATGGAGAGTTACATTATTGTTACACTAATAACGATATACTACGATCAATGAAACCTTTTTCAAAAGGAATATAACATAAGAATAAAAGCTATCTTTTATTTATAAAATACTTATAAGATACGCAGCATAAAATGAATAATATCATTTAATATACCCTCGCACCAAAACGGAAAACTTTCCGTATAAATATGTTGTACCACTTTAATCTGGGAATTGTGTTTTTTGGTTCTATACTGTGATAATGAATGTAACAAAAGCTTTTCCTTATCCTCCTAACTAGATTAGTAATGAGTAATGTAAATGTTATTCGACCAGCTTTGCTAATCTGAAGGAAGTCTAGAACTAATAGTCTGCTGCCCGTCAACAAACATTTTTTTATGTCTTCAAAGAAGGCATTGCTTTGTTAAAGCAGTTTTCTTTTACTTCTTAATCTCATTAATTAGGATGTGAGTCTGCATGAAATTTTATATTGAGCTATGACATTATTGATTGACCTAAGGGAAGATTTTGATACATTCTGTTTATATCGGTTTTGTGCAACAAACAAAACACATTTTAATAAATATAAAAGTAGTTAGCTAAAATTAAATTATTACTTATAAGAGATTAATCTAAAGGTTTGATACGTTTTTTAAAAATTTTAACAAAAGTAAAAATACGAAATAAGGAATTATATGAAGTAACTCATGAAGTATTAGAGCATTAAAATAAAAGGAATCAAATTCAAATGAAAATTATATGCACATGTTTAGGAACATACGCTTATCTTAATCTACACAAAATTTGGATCACAGTTACGATGATGTAAATTTCCAGCTATTCATTTCCTTTCCGTTGCAATCAGATATAATTTCCCTATTGGTGCTTTAATTACCTTAAAATCCTATAGTATTTTACAGTTTCAAGTTATAACGAAAACGCCCAGTTCAAAATTTTGTCAAAAATTATTTTACATTTTTTTTATTATGTTTTGAAACAAATATTTTTCATCTCAATAGTTTCAGTTCAATCCTTCATATTAAAAACTAAGGGCTATTTCTAAGAAATGACTTGGATATCTTTATTTTCTTTGCAAAGTTTTCATAAAAATGCCCTTTTAAATTTATAACAACACATCAAGATTTTGTGAGTTTAAAACAAAATGCATTTTAACTGAATTTAAAACAAAATGTATTTTAACTGAATTTAAAACAAAATGCATTTTAGCTGTATACGGCAATATTTGTTTTAATTACTGCATTTGGATCAGACGGAAGTAAAAGTTGTACGTAAAGAGTATATTAGGGATTTTTTGTTTGTTAATTCCAAGTACTGTATTCAAATATTTCCTGCAAAAAAGAAAGTCTGTTTATATATATAAATCTTGTAAAACACACACACACACCATTAACCATAAATTCTTATTTATAAATAAAATGGCAAAAAAGGCAATAATGAAGACATTTAAATGGCCATATCATATATTTTTTCCTTTTACAACCTGAAATATTTTTATCTTTAAATATTAACATTAAATATTAAATTCTTCTAGTGTTTAGCACTATATTGACCCTAATGACATTGAAAACATAATAAAACTTTTTTACTCTCTCCCTGGAACGTAGATGGTACCCGAACAATCGGGTTGGACGGGTTTGATGTGTGAAATTGTCACTTATGAAATTTTACGCGTTATACATTTTTTTATCTCTAAGTTGATGAAAGAAAAAAAACTTTTACTTCAACTATAATTGTTAAAAGTAAGGGAATTATTGATATATTTTTCATTCTTTTAACGACTCTTTATTTTTTTGCTGTGAAAATCTTCAAAGCATGTTTTTGTTTGGGGTTAGAATGTCATCAACACACCGAAAATGGCTATACATGTCACGTTTTTTATCCTGGCATGGCCTTTTAGCAGGAGGATTATAATATTTCGATCATTTTGTGGGAGGAATTACAACATTATCAGCTTAATCATCTGTCAAAATACTTTTGTTAGTGAGTTGAGATGCTACTAATGCTGCATCCATCTCTAAATTAAATTTTAAAAGATCCATTTTAGTTTTTTGGATGAATTTTAATTGATATTTCATTTTTTGTATTGAAAGAAAGAACTTGCTACAGCTGAAACAATGGAAGGAATGAATTCAAAAGAATTTTATGGTAAAGGATGATCAAAAGTTGTCTTTCTATTACAAATATTTCCATGTTTTCTTCATTACTCGCATCTGAACATGATACGCATGATATATGTTTTGTCCGCAGCATAGTCATCATCCAAGAGATCACACTAAGCTCAGAATTTGAATTATTCACCTATTACAAAATTTCTTCTTGCGTCAGAATTCTTCTCCATTTAGACATTTGAAAAAGTTATTGGTTAAAGTTAGCACAGTATTTCATGCAAAATAATAAAATAAATCAGAAAATTTTATTATTTAAAAAAAAAAATTAAAAAAATTAAACACACCTTGTCGACTCCCACTAGAAAACTGAGTATTTTGGGGCACGGGGGTTAGGAAGAAATATGGATTCAAACATCTGTGTAGAGAATGAAAGTTGTCATACCTCTAAGCAAATGTATGAAAGAAAAAATTACTAAAAAAAAGGGCGACGGAAAACATAAATAGACTCGTCCATGACATTACGCCTAAAAATACGGTATTAATTATATAGCATTACACTTCGTTTTTATTCAGGCTTCCATAAAAATTATTGTGAAACAGAAAAGAAAACTCCTTTGGCAAGCACTTACTTTTACAGCTGCAGCGACTCAAATCGCACGATCGTGTGGGTAACAAAATCCTGGCTCCTACAAGCAACTTATTAATAGAGTATAATTAATATATTTTTACAGTTTTATAATTATATTTAATCATTATATAAGACAAAACTGTGCATCTAAGCAATTATAAATATATTGATAAATGCCTTTAAGATAAAAAGATTTGTTTTTGTTGTGTTTGTAAATACATCTAGACTTGCCAGCTGAAAGTAAAAGGGTGACTAAAATCATCGTGTGTTGATACAAATTGATGCTTTACACTTTCTGCAAACCCGCTCAATCCTTAGATTCAGGATTTTCTTGCATGCGACTATTCCAGAAGCAAAAACATGTAAAAGTATCTAACCACACGGTTGTGCGGATTGGGTCTTAAAGGGATAATAGATAGCGAATTTTTAATTTTCAGAAATGATATTGTACGGCTAAACATAATTTTAAGGCCAGTCAACTTTTCATATACAATTTATGCCTCTAGCCTTAAAAGAAGTGAAAATAATTTCAGAATAAACTATTTTATTAATTTAAAAATAAGCTGTACTTAAAATGCTGTAAAGTGGTTTCTAAAGCCAATTATAACAAAAATACATTAATCAATATATCAAAGACATAAAAACCAAAAACATAAAAAATACAGAATCTTTTGTATATAAAATCCAAATCTACACCTATAAAGATTCAATTAGAATTATGCAGGTAATTGAAAACAAAATTGCAGTTAAAGAAACGTTTTTAATAATACTTAAAACATATTATAAATATAACATACACACACTTATATATCAAGGTTAAACACATGAAAGAGTTAAAACAGGGTTTTTGATCGTAGTGATTGAAATTTTTATTTTACAAAAATGTAATTAAATCTAAACTATTGTAAACTGACTTAAATGAAAATAATAAACATTGTCGAAAAAAAATCCCAACACCAAGAAGGAATTATTGTAGAGTAATCAAAATTGGACAAAGCAAATGTAAAGTTAATATGCTTGATGGATTAAATTTTCAAGATCACAGGTTAATTAAAGTTCAAGAAAATGCATTTCAAATTTGAAATGCCGTTACACACTTTTATTGCCGGTGGAACCTACGGAATTTAGAAAGCAAGCCTGCGAGCGTGCATGCATTATGTTCTATAGGTACCGAATGTCACTTTGTGGTATGAAGTTCCATGCTTGTTGTACTTGTGTCAAAACTGGAAGGGTCAGTTCTGGGTGTGGATGATGTTGGAGTTGTAGTGGAAGGATATAACATTAGTACTCAATTGGAGACAGATTTGGTGATCTATCAGGCTAATGTAACATGTGAACATTCTGTAGAGCTCGAAGCGTTGCAACAATAGTGGTCAGCGTTATCCTGGTGGAAAACACCTCCTTGAATGTTATTCATGAATGGCAGTGCTATAGGTTGAATTACAAGACTAAGTTGAGGTACAAGACTAACGTACACATTTGCAGTCAGTGAGTTTGAGATAACCACGAGAGTACTCCTGTTATCATTGGAAATTGTTTCGTCTTCTAATGTGCTCCAACCTGACACCATTGGCGTCGCAAATGAAAAAGTTTTGGAGTAAGTGGAATACGTACTACATGGCACCTGGCTCGGAGCTGTCTTTGAAGCAACCGATTTCTAACTGTTTGTTGTGTCACTGCAGCTCTGTGATGTATGATGAGCCACAGCCGTACGCCGAATACGGTGGTCTTCTTTCTCAGTAGTGACATTTACCTGCTCGAAACAAGGTCTTCTTGAAGCAGTACCATCCCTTGGCCTCTTTTCCCAACAATCATGCACAGTGGATACATTCCAGCCTAGACTTCCTGCAATATCGCGGAAAGAAAATTCAGCCCTTTTTGACAACCTCGTTCAAACTTGGTGAGCTGGTGATAATGGTTTCTTTGTCTTCTTGAAGGCATTCTTGAGTGACATCAACTCAATACGTCATTTTTCACAGACAAACAACGTTCACGAACATTGGAACAAGCATTTAAATCAACCCTGATTTATAAGTTCAAAGTGGCGATACTAGAGCGACACTTAATCCACGAAGTGCGAAATTTAAATATATGTCATCTCTCAGATGTATTACTACGCTTATACCAAATTTATTTTATACAACACAAGTCTTTCTTATTGTTGGGATATTTATTTCCGTCAGTGTATTTATAATGTAATTACTTTTTTGACGAAAAAAAATAAAAATTTATAGAAAATCTAATTTATTATTACTTTAATATATGCTTAAAGATATATTCTTGGCTCTTTCATATTTTATAGATTGTAACAAAGTATTTTTCTAAGCGGAAACATATTATTTAAAATTTCTTAATATTATTTCGTTTTCAAAGCGATGAAATGTATTTATTTTAGAAAAGCGTAATGCACACACACACAGTTCCTATGAGGGAACTTTTAATCGAAATTTGTTTACTTGTGAAACTCTTCCATTGTTTATTGAAAAATACACCAATTTTTTTAAGAAAGAAAAATAATTTTGCTCAAATATAATTATTTTACGCTTAAATAAGATAGTTAATTTATTTTCCTAATATAATTTTTCCCAGAGTATTTTTTATTGGAATAAGTTGAATTATTGAAATAAACTGAAGCAATTGAACTCTCTCTTTTACCAAAATGTGTTTTTAATCAATTTTGTATAGTGTTTACTGTTATTACTTTGAATAAGCATACTGATCAATATTTTTTGGATAAATGCGAGATATATTGACTCTTATGTAAAAACGAACTGCATTAACAATTGCAATAAGATATTTTAAACTATATAGTACTAAGAGCTAATTTTAAAGCTTTTTAACATTTCAAATGTTTAAAATTCATATAGCAAATTTTTCTATTGATATATATTTCGAATTTAAATATCTAATCACATTGATTTTTTTAGATATAGAAATGAAGTCTTTATGATTTTTACTAAAAATATCTTCATATTTTAAAAACCATCATGATTACTTAGAATAATTTTTCAATATACTATTGTAAAAATAATCTTTTACTTTTAAAAAATACAAGTTTTAATATTAGTAATTTCTTCTTTTAAGGTTATTTTTGATTAGAAATTAATAATAAAAAAATGTAGTATAAGAAAATTCTTTTTTTCCCTATAATATTTTACTTATAATAGCACACCCGTTTTTTTACTTTCTGTATCTCTTTTGCATTACATTTATTTAGTAGTTATTACATTTGTTGAGAGGGATGAGGAGTCTAGGCATGTTTAAATCCAAATTGTTTTGACGAACAAACAGGTAAAACGGTGACATAAAAAGAACAGCACAAACACAAATAGACAAGCATGCGATTATTTAAGACAGTCACAAAAACATTCTTCGCTCTCTCAAGAGATCTCTTCTATTTATAGTCATAGTAAGCTGAAAGCTATTAAAATCATATAATTAATGGTTAAGGCTTTTCTGACTGACGCAAGTGATACAAGATAGCATCAACCTGATTTAAAAACACTAACCTTTTAGTTTTTAGTATAAAGTCGTAGTTAGTTTTCGTTAAGCGAGTAAAATAAAAATTAATTATCACGAGAAGTCTTGGAGAACTCAAGGTCATTATGAATTAAAATCCCTTGCGATATTTATTATAAGGGATAATTATTGTAATAATTATGCTAGCGTATAAATAATATTGTTGGAAAATATACCTGGAATACAGATAAATAAATTTAATTTGCAATTATATAAATTACTATAAAGTTATATTTCACATAATATTAAGTTATCCGATCAACTGCGACAACTTTTTTTTTGAAAAAATGGAGATATGTGAACTTTTTTGTGATTTTTAGATTTATTTAGTATATTTTAAGGAAAAAAAATTGTAAAATTGAAAAGAGAAAAAAATTATTATTATTAAAGGGGGAAAAACTTTTGAAGTATACAAAAAGTACATAAACGAGGCCCGCTCTGTACAAAAATGTTTTGAACAAATTCTCAATTTTTCAATTTTAATCTGTTACTTTGTTATTTATGTTTGAAATGACCCTCAGGATAATAGATATTTTATTTTATACAAAAACTAGAGCACTCTATATAAGTGACTATAAATGTAATTGCTTAAAAAAACAGTGATTATATTCACATAAAGGAGTGCAAATTTTGAAATAAAACAGTGATCGATAAATATGAAGATCAAAACACTTCTATTATTATACAAAACATTCGCAAAAATTTTCAGCAAATTATTTTCAAAACTTTTTGAGCAATCGTTGTCCCCGTTTGAGTTTTACGAAAAAAAACACATTTCGAGTAAAGCGCATTTGAAAGTTTGACATCTTGTGTAAAGTTATGGCTTCTACTTTTATTAAAACACTTGTAGTTTTTATTTTAGTGAATGGAAAATAAAAAGCTTGGTATTTTTATCAAGTTAATAAGATGACCTATAAAATAAAATCATAAAAAAAATTGTCAATTTTTGAAAAAATCATGATTTTAGGGTAGTCGGATACCTTAATACTCAGTATTTGATAAGTCTAGTTAAGAGATTTTCTCTTTCGATGCATAACATAGTTTGTCTAAATTAATTAATTCAGGAAAATATATCAAATTCAATCATCCTTCTATCATCCTGCTATACGGGACAAATGGAAATGATTATTTAACATTAATGACGATTTCCTTTGATCTTTTGTGTTCTGAAAACTACCTTAATTTCATTTAGGTAACTAATATTCAATGTCATTTGAAGGACAAAGATGTAACTCGTAACTTAATTACAATATGAAATAATGTAGTGTTGATTGTGAAGCAATATTAGGTAATTTCATTACCTGTTCGGTCTTTTTCAAAAGTACTGGATTTAATTAAACTAATTAATATATATATATAACCTTGGCAAATACAGGTTGCATTTAAATACAGTTAGTATTGACCAGATCACACGTTTAAATTTAAATATATTTTCCTACTGTTACTTTCAGTTAAATCATATTTTCTGTCAGTAAATATTATACAATGTATCAAAAAGGCAGCATGATTTGTAAATTAACTGCGCATAGTATTTATAGGTCCTAATTGGGTGTTATACGTTAATAGATTTATCAACCAATATTTTCTTGCTTTTCTTTATTTATAACAATTCAAGAAACAAAATCTGAAACTCGAATAAGAATTGTATTATGCATCTTTTTTGAAGTTCGAAAACAGCTATGAAAAGCCACAACAGTTGATCTCTCATAGAATAATCTTTTTTATATTGCATGTTCAAAGTCAAATGAGTTTTTTCATATTTTTTGTTGCATTGTTAACTAAAGCTACACTCGTATGTAAATGATAAAAATTTTAAAAATGTGTATTTCTTTCATAAATAATTTTATTATATGCCTGTTGAGAATTAAATTTGAAATTAAATTAAAAATATTGTCTCAAAAACTTTTTATATCTTAGATTGCTGCAATCTTGTATTACATAATTAAAATAGTATAGTAGGGTTTAGTTTAAATACCTTTTAATATTATTTCAGGTAATTATCAAATATTATGACCCTTAATATAAAAAAAAACTGGCGTTGACATTATGCTTCGCGAAACTAGTTGGACCATTGCTTTTTTACTAAACATTTCGAGTCGCAAATCTGCCAGGAATCTTACTATTATGCGATACCTCTTCTTCAACCATTTTTGTCGCTTATCTATAAATCCTTTAAATAAAAGTGATGTACGTTACAAAATCCTATTTCATATGCTTTTACTAATGTAAATAAGATTTGGAGTCTCAAATTTCTTAAAACTTTTACCTATTTATTAAATTTATTAGCTCTTTGTGATAAATAATATTTTATAAATATTTTACGCATGCCATTACAAATAGGGAGTTAATTTTTCCTAGGAAAACGAATTTTAAAATGCATTTCTAAATTGTATTACGTTGAATAAAGGGAGAAAAACTGCATGTGTCACGGCTCCGACGCACGACTGGAGTTTAATCTTTGAGTACGTTTGGATAGACAACAGGGTAAATAAACGCATCTCATCTAATAATGAAACAATGCATGTATTTTTTTGTTCTATTTACATTTTTCATATTGATTCTCGGTAAAATAATATATATATATAAAATAACGCACATCAACTATATGTTGCATAAAATATGTTACTCATAATACATAAGTACATTGTTAAGAAGCTTGATTTACTTCACTATTAATATCACTGTGAGTATTAATTACATTCTCTCACCATTATTAATTATTGTGATAAGAGGCTTGTGGTAACTAAAGTATGATACGTGAACGTCAGTAGATACGTGATTTACGAATCGTGAAAACATCGCATCAAGGGTTGTACCGTACCTAGTTGTCCTAGTGCTTTACCAGAAAAAAAATCCAAACTAAGCTCTTATTTTAAAAATTGTACTAATCTCAATCCTTCGTCTTTATCGAAATCAACATTAAAATCGCCACCAAGTATGAGTGGAACGACATGATACTGTTTCCCCAGTAGCTTAGAACCACCTTCTGTATATGCTAATAATGTCTCGGGGATATACTCTAAAATGCCAGTAACATTCTGATTGACAGAAATATAAATTGTGATGACAACAATGGGTTTACCGTTAGGTGAAGTGCATCTCGCGGCACATATATCTCCCATTCGCTACGTTGCTACTTAACGCACCAAAACAGTATTAAATACATACCGCCAATTTGGTGATTTTCAGTTTGGTGTCGCTTGGCTCGAAAGTAGGTTTTAGACCCTAATTACGCTAAAATGCTATTAAATGTAGTTTGTGAATTTTTTTTTAAAGTTAATATATTTTTTTAGTGCTTTTTTTTAAAAAAAAATATACTTTCCAAATTTCTCACATAGATAACAAAAAACGGTAATTTTTAAGCAAAAAATGTATAAAATATTTTTATAAAAAGGGTGTAGATGAAGTAAACATTTTTTTTAAAATCTGTAAATTTTGAGCAACGTATTCAATCTTTTAACAAAACACGCAGATTGCTACTCCGAAACATGATACTCAAAATCCTGCTAAATGAGCGATTTTTCAAAATTTTGCAGATCCGTGGATGATTCGACTATTTCACCATGATTTCTTGTACAAAAAAACCCACAAAATTTCTTTAAAAATCCGTAATTTTTAAGCAATTTTTTTCAATTTTTGAGTAAAATTTGGATAACAACGTTTAAAACATTAGAAAACAGTTTCATGTGAATATATTTATAAATAACGAAGTTATTAAATTTTTAGTTAGAATTTTGAATATTTTTTTGAAAAATCGCAAAAAAAAGTTTTTGGTGTTTAATATTTTAAATAACTGATTCGAAAAGATCAAATTATGAACTATTGTAGTATATAATTTTAATACATTATAATGGCAAAACAATTCGTACAGAATGATTGAAAAACTCTTTTCATAAAAACGCATCAGTATTGGCTCATTTTCGAAAAAATCGTAAAAAAGGCAAACTTTTGTCATTTTCTAAAAAAAAAAATGTACCATACCTTCGCGAAATAAGTGATCTTTCCGATTCTATAATTATTGTTTGTCTGCTTTTCGTAGGAAGAGAATGATTGTAATTTTAAGAAAGAAAAAAAGTAGTCATTCCTCCTTCCGATAGCAACTTGATGCATGCGCAGAACACAGCATAATGCAATTTTGTTAACGGTAGTAAAAAAATTTCACTTTTATAATTTTTTCAAACCGTGTGCTTTAGATGAAAATCGATTTTTAAGAAGTAAACTCCAAAAAAATTTCATTTTGAAACTCAAATATAACCGATTACCGATTTTTACTCACATAGCTAACAGAAGCAACACGATGACTAATGACAGCAAAACTTAAAAATTCATGGTCAGGTGACAAGGGCAACAATTGAGCTGACACCCTACACTTTAAAATTTCTCACCAACGTGTGGATTTTAAACCTTATCAGATTTAGAGTGCGTGAGTCTTTAAAAGATATCTTACGTGACATTTTGACCGGAACCCTCGACTCAATTGCAACACTAGCTACGGAACTAAGATAGCTCGGTTACCGTGATTGTAAAATGATGGTATAATTTTCTATTTTAGGTGAAGTAAGAGATGTGGGTGATAAAAATGGTTTTCAAAAAGTTTGTTTTTTTACCAGTTTTGAAACTGATAGTTTTCAAGTTAATTGTATGTCAATGTATGCATTAATATGTCAATTATTACATGCATTTATATATCAATTATTATATGACTTATAGTCACATGAGCTAAAATTAGTTAAAAATATTTTTTTTATCCTTCAAATATTTTCTAGTTTAGCGCTTCATTTTTTGATATAAAAAATACCACTTTAAATTAGATTGATTTAAATTTACTAAACGACTTAAAAGAAAGGGAATTTTAACGTTTTTCTTAAAAAAAATTATCAGTCGAATTTTCATTGTAGCACATTTGATATCGTACAACTTTGAAACTAATAAACACTTTGTAAACAACTTTTGTAAAAAAAACACGTTGCTTTTTTTTCATACTACATCCTTTAAAAAAATCTAACCATATCCCACCAAACACTTTAGGTGAATGATCTAAAGTCACAATATTTCAACGATTTTGTCTGAATAAATATTTTCCTCAAGAATATTTACACTGTGTAGCCTTCAAGAACCTCAATCTATCAGGAAATAAAGTGAAACCTGTCTAGATAGGGATATGGATGACATATTAATCTGTTGTCCGCATTCAAGCATAATGGATGAAGACTACAAAGTATGACTTTTACTCAGACATATCGTGTTTACTATGTTGATGATGTTTTCAGAGCATGATCTATCGTGCGAATACGAATGGGGAAAGTTCTATGAATATTTCTTGAGAATATGCACATAACTTGTTATCTTTAGTAGGGTAACATATGGAAGCTGTGTATATGAAAAATGGAAATGTGAGTGGCGAAAGCATTTAATATATTTCATTTTTTTAAATGCGTTTCTGTAAAAATAGGATTTATTGATTATTTATTAATATCGCTCTTAGAAAAATGAATGCTTTCTGCACTAGAATTCTTAATTTATTTTAAATTACAGCCTTATCTACACTCATGTCCATAAATTAAGGATAATTCAGAATCACACAGAAATTGAACTCTAAAATAAAAATTTCACCTGTAGAATTATCACACACATCTTGAAGAAGAATATGCAAATTACAGGAAATCACCAGATGGCGTCGATAGTACGTCACAATGACGAGAGGGTAAGAAAGGGGTATATAAGGAATGGTGGCAAAGAAGTAAAATTGTTCACAAGTGCTTTAAAAACCTTTCATTGCAATAACCGCAGAGTTATGGCACAAAGGAAGCATTTGGAGGATTTTTTACATGATAGAATTATTGGACGACTGGAATGTGAATGTAACCAGCTGGAAGTATCCGAGGAACTTGGAATCGTCCAGAGTGTCATCTCCAGGCTTTGGCAACAATTCCAAGATGATGGTAATGTAAGTAGATGTTACAGCACAGGTTGCCACCAAGTTACAACGCTGATTGAGGACCGGTATTTGGCAGTTACTGCAGAAAGAAACAGACGGAGCACAGCATCAGACCTGTCTCGTCAGCTCTCTTCAGCTACCGGTACAACAGCTTCAAGGTAGATCGTGTAGAGATGCTTAGGGCACATTGGTCTATATGCTCGTAGGCATGTCAGATGTGTTCCACTTACCACAACTCACTGTCGCCTGCGATTAATCTGGAGTAGAGGGCATGCATTGTCGACACCACAACAGTGGTCCTGTGTGATGTTTTCCGACGAGTCCAGGTTTAGTTTGCAGTCTAATTCTCGCCAGACTTTAATATGGAGAGCGCCAGGTACCCGTTACCACCAAGGGAACACCATTGAACGACACCGTTACGGTGGTGCAGGAATTATGGGTTCCTCCCGTTAAGGGAGGAATTATTCTTGGTTCCAGAAACTGACCTACATGTTCAGAGTGTAACGATGACAGGCCACATCTATCAAGATGTCATTCTGGAACGACATGTACGTCTGTTTCTGAGCGCCATGGGTGCTGAATTTCTGTTTATGGATGACAACGCCCGTCCTCACCGTGCAAACATTGTATACGAATGCCTTCAATCGGAGGATATCATCCGTATGGATTGGCCAGCATACTCCTCGGTCTGTAATCCAATAGAGCATGTGTGGGATATGCTTAGTCGATGAATTGCAGCCCGTCAACCCCCTCCCCCCTGTCCATCGGAACTTTGGAGGGCATTGCTTGATGAGTGGTATAATATTCACCAAGATCTGATTAATAATTTGATACTCAGCATGCCTAGGCGTTGTAAGGACTATATTGCATCGTCCGGGAGACATACTCCATATTAACCATTATACTAACCATGTTATACTGTTTTTTGTAAATAGGTTCTTTTTTGAAATTTGCTCCAGGGAGTAAAAATCGCAATTTTTATTAATTATGTCAAACATGTAGCATCTTTTTTGCTCTTTACCTTTTGTTTAATAAATAGACTTTACAAATAAGTCAAATTTGTTTTGCTTCTGCCTCTTTCTTTGCTTGAACTTCATTATCCTTAATTTATGGACATGAGTGTAAATGGTAATGACAATACCTAATATGGTTCAATAATCAAATAAACATGGAAATGAATAAAGCCTTATTTAGCCGTTTGCTTTGTTTTCTTAAAGTTTGTATAACTATTTTTGTTGTTTATTTTTACTTTTATTTGCCAATGGGCTGAGTCACTAGATTTCAACGAAAATGATACCGAAAGAGAATATTTGTCAGGCGAGTGAGTGAGGGAGTGAATATTAATGTCGCACTGTTCAACTACACAAGGGCTTTTGCTGACGGAGCACGTAATTTTGAACCATGGTCAAGTAACGTGGACGACACCTGAGCTGACACCCCCCTCTCCTAACTACCACACCACACCTACGGGAGGACATTTGAGCTCTCGACATATTTAACGCTGCCCTACACGGAGGGTCTTTAGTGGTACTGGACTTGAACTCGTGACTATTCCAGCTTCGATCCGATACCTAGACCACTTGGCTATTGTGGCCGCAGAATATTTGCCGGAAACCGAAGACAGATGATATCCTATTTTTCTTTAAATTTTTGTAACCCAGACTTTTCATAGGAATTTTTGTAATTTTATACAATCCCAATCTACCTTGTAATGTTTCCTGTGCTGAGTACACTGTTTGTACACCTTAATAATCAATGTAACCAAATGAGGTAACAATGATATTTTGCCCTATACATAGCATGTATCCACTATTAGTTACATGGTATGGAAGGGCTTAAGAATTAATAACATAATAAGAAGGAAAATAAAAGCAAGGATCATACACTCATGGACAAACAAATTAGGTCACCAAGAAGGAGTCGTCAAAATGAACCGAAATTTTACATACATAATGACTACTTTGATGTAAGTAAATTAATAGAAAATGAAAGAAAAAGGCAAAACACGGAGGATTTAATACCTTGTTGAACCCACTCTAGCACGAATGCACGATGCAATACGATCTGGCATTGAGGCATACAAGTCCTGTATGATGTCTTGAGACATTTCGTTTCATATTTGCTGGAACCTTGCCTCTAGTTTCAAACTCGTCATATACCCAACTCGCCGTTCTAAATGATTTCAGATATGCTCAATTCAAGACAAACCAGGGGATCGGGCAGGCCAAGTAAGGATAGTAACAGCTCAGAGACAGTCTTGTGGCATCCTTGCCATGTGAAGCCGATCATTGTCTTATAAAAATGGCTCTTGGTGACCATTGCATGAGTAGCCACACATGTGGTTGCAGGATGTCAGGGACATACCGCTTAGCCGTCATGGTGCCACGGATAAATACTAGGGGTGACCGTGTATTGTAGGCACGGCACCTCATACCATCATACCAGCTGTGGGGGCGGTGTGTCGCTTTAAAGCAAGGGCAGGATTTAGGTGTTCATCATGGGGGGTCAATACGCGCGAACAGGATTGTCATCAGTACTGAGATTGAATCTGGATTCATCGCTAAAGATGACCTGGTTCCATTCCGCTGCAGTCCAGTTTCCTCGTGCATAGCACAACTCCAAACGGATGCGTCGATGGGTGGGCGTCAAGGGCAGCACACGTAACGAGCGCCACGATCCCAAATGTCCTTTTGCCAGGCTTCTTCGCATTGTTCGAGAAGACACAAGTGTGCCTAGTGAAGGTGCTAACTGTGCCTGGATGGCGGAAGATAAAGCAGTTGGCTGTACTCGTGCATTTCTTACGACGTGGTGGTTTTCTCGACGACAGGTTTGTTGAGGGCGTCCTCAGTCTGGTCTTTGTGTAAATGACATTTCATGGATCTACTGGTCCCAACACCTCATCACAACACAATCGGAGTGGCCTAATTGACGAGCTACTCGCCTAGCTGATTGTCCAGCTTCCATCATGCCGATGATACTCCCCCTCTCAAACCGCGACAGCTGCTCATATTGTCTTCGAAAACCACGTAATGGCATGTCTACCTCAGCTCTTTCTTTGTATATGATTCAGCACCATCAAACAAGCTTTGCTTACTTGTTTTATACTCCCCGGAGAAGTACGTTATACGCCTATTACGCTATACGTAATGCGCAATCACGCTACATTTACGCTTCTAACTTAATGCCGAGTTTCTTTGCGATCCCGTAATTATTTCTCGGTGCGCTAATTTTTTTCTCCATAAGTGTATATAAAAGTTGAAAGAAAAAACAAAAACCATTTCATTTTCGCAAATTGTATGATGTCTTATTTTTTTAGACTATATGACACTTAAAAACAATCGAGCAACAGAAATTAAAGCTTTAAGTCTGTATCATATACACATTATTTTTGACCACAACACAAATTTAATGAAGATTATTCAAGATCTGCATGAGAAAGTTAACCACTGTTGATGCTATCAATGATTAACCCTGTACTAGAGTATTTTCCAACTTTCTAAAGATGTATGTAGTAGAGAAGCCTGAAGAGACAGCACGACCCTGTGGATCTCAAAAATACTTTCAATGAGATAGGGGGGGAGCACCCTATACAAGAATCACTTTTAAGGCCTTTTGACACACACATATTTGGAACAACTGTTTCGGGAATTTTTTCAAGAAGCTATGAGGATGAAGGGTTGCCGTAAACAAAATGATATGCTCTGACGTCAGCCGTGCTCTACCTTCACATTGAAAAATTATCCACCGGTTTTTCTGCTTCAGAAAGCGAACATCCAATATTATTTCTTTTACTCCTCTCGCGCTTTTGTTGTCGGTTGTAAACAGAAATGGAGCACGAATCTGCAAAAACTATTATACACCATTAAACTATTAACACCATTTCTGATGCATTTGATGAAGCCAAATTTCTATCTTTACCACTTTTGTATGTCGTAAGGAGCTTAAGAACACCAATAGCTGGAATTTAAAGCAATTTTTATTTGGAGCTTTTGTTTCAGATTACTGGGTAAAAGTTGTTCGGAGCCCTTGCTATGTCAAATAGGTAGATATTGCTCAGAACGGCTGCTTTCAAGGAAAATGGTTCCAAGTACGTATCGGTGTGATAAGGCCCTTAATCTCAGTTACTCGTCAGGGATTATTGTTCGATGTGGGTGGACATTTAAAACCTTACATTAAGAAGGAAATCAGGATTAACAGAAACAGTATTGAATCTTACAACATAGCTCAGTATTCCAACCCTATATCTACCCATTCGGGACTGCAAAGCTTTTACGCATTCATCTATTTGCGCGACTATACATAGAAATCACTTTATATTCATTTTTTGGTGCAACTGAATTTTATTCAGAGGGCATCTTTACGTACTTTTATATTAAATTATTAAGTCAAAACAATTTATAATTTAAATAATCAACGTTCCACCCTCAGGGGTCCACGGTAAAATTATCAAACGTTGACCGTTCCGAAAGGTAAAAAGGCTGGGAGGCAATGCTCTGCAGTAAGAAGTCAATGACTCTGAAGGCATGATAGAATTCTGAAAAAACTTTCAAACACATACAAAATTGTTACACGTTATGATATTGAACTGTACATCCACCTTTGCCAGGAAAAATAGAAAATTATTTTAAAAAAAAGTATTGTTGTGAAACCTGTGTGGGATTTTTTTCCCGAATACCAATATGTTGACACTTGTAATGAGTAAGAAAGATGGTTTATATCGACTTTGAACTTCTGAAGGAATTTTAAAATAAGTATATGCAAAATCTTAATTTACACTTTGTGCCCTAAGAACTTACATAGAATTAAAGATTTTCCTCACCTCGAAATTCCTATCCTGTCAGTCCAATGGAAGCAGCCAAAGATTCGTCAAATGTATGTGTAAAACAAAGTACCAACAAAAAAATCGTGAAAAATGTAAGGAAATGTAATTCAAAATTTCATTCAAGCCTACCATGTTGCAACATGTAGGTTAATTTGAATTTCTTATTTTTCATTTTAAAATTTTGCTTTTCTTGATAAGAGAGGCAGAAATTTTTCAGATACAACTTTCTTTTTCCTTTGTGTATTTTGAATAATTTTTTAGTGGCTCTCTCATTATTTTTTTGTGTACTCTTATTTTCATTCTTTTGTCAGAATAACATTTGTATATTTAGGAATGTACGTCATTGATATCATAGCCTTATCATAACCTTATTTTATACTTTGTCTAAATAGCTTTAGTCATTCTATGAAATGCCTAGGCATTCTATACAATGTTTAGGTAAAATAAATCTCATACTTCATACTTTGCCTGAAAACGTCCGGCCTTCTTTGGAATGCCGGCCTTTCATACTTTGCCGATAATATATGCAGTGAGACTTCTAGTCGGCTAGGAAATAAAAAATAAGACTCAAGGAATAATAAAAAATAAATGTGTTTTGGTTTATATCAGACGTTCAACTTTTAATCAAAAACGAAGTACTTTGTTTACATTTTTCGTCATTCCAATGGGTGTGGCCCAGTTTCAACGATTATTTAAAAAAACGATAATTTAAAAAACTTCTATGATTTATTTCTAATAAGCTATTTTTATATTTTATAAAATTCAATATGAAGTGTTCTCGAAAAACTAATTAAGAATAACAGTAAATTAATTAAATACAATTACTTGAAAGCTCTTGGATTACATAGATTTCATTTTAATTGATAACTGCATTGAATTCCCTTTAGTAAACCTTTGTTTTTGTTGCATTGAAATATTTAGGGTTATAATTAAATTGTAATATTTAAAATCTAGTAATAATTAATTATTCGCTAACATTTAAAATTATAGCACATTTTAAACGGCTTCATTATCGATTAAGTATTCTTTCGCATTTCACTGTTAAATCACCCTTTTCGAAAGGATAATTTTCAAGATGTAATTATGATATCGTTATGATGATAAGCTTTAATTATCAAATTAATTAATCAAAGCCGTTTTGATAGATATTCTAATTAGCTTGATTTATTTTTCTACAAGTTGTCCTTTTGTATGTCTGCAAATGAACAAGGTATGTCTCAAAATTTCACTTTATTATCTAATTAGATTATTTAAAGTGAGCAAGAAATCTTAAAATTTAATGATTTTATATCCTAGAGATTTTATATGTTGGAATCGAATATTTTATTGTATAAACAGGAAGCTTATTTACAATCTTTTTGTTACAATAATGATATATTACTTCTTTTTCTTCACCAGAAATTTATGCGTAGGTGTTAAAAATGAAGAGATTTTGCATCTTTAATCGAATTTCTCAAAAAGTACTAAGCGAATGTAAAAAATAATTATTCCAAACAATTATGAAAATACTTGATATAGATTACGTAAGTGCATACGGGTAGATGGGTTTTACATTTTGTAGAAAATGCTTTTAAGTATGGTGCTAATATCTGCGTTTAGTATTGTTTGCTCAATTGGGATACTTTCGTGATATTTTTTTAACACACTCAGTGTGTCCGTGACCGATTAGTATTTAAGGTCGCGAGCTCGTGGGCAGCGTGTCATGAAATCGAACTCTAGTGACATTGAAGACCCGTCGAGTAGTGACGATGATGCACGTTAAGTTTGTAGAGGCTCATAATTCTAACGTTGACAGGGTGTGATATTTTGTAGAGGGCTTCCAGTTCAGGTGATTTGACCGATGTTATATAACTTATGAGGTTCGTTACCAATAGCCTTCATGTTATTTTATTGTGTGGCATTGATAAATAATCCTTCACTGAATTACACTACCTTCTGTTAAATGTAAAAGAAAGAAGTTAAGAAGAATTACCATCAATATTTGGTTTGCTAAATGAGATGGCGAATGGTTGGAAAATATGAGACAACAGCAATCTGCGAAAGGCAGATTGCTGTGCGTTTTTATACCGTTGTGGGCAACTTAGGTGGCAGTTTAATGGGACTGGATTGGTAGAGAAACGAGTTGAAATAAATCGCTCATAAGTCGCGTTTGCAAATAAAGAATCCTATTTAACATTAAAGTAGCGCAGCGTTTCTCAAGCCGTAGGTGAGTGGTAATCCTAAGCGGAGGGCGCGAGAATATCGTTAAGTCGAAAAGAAAAGATTATTAATTTACAGAAAGGAAACAAAAAAAAGTCTGACAAAATAAAATACATATTTACACTGATATAATATACTTATAAACGTATCAGTACTGATCAGTGTATTTAATAATTAACTCATCAGTACTAAGTATAGAATACATTTTATTACTACTAGTGAACCCATAGGCTTGTCACATTCAAAATTTAATACTTATCTTGATAATTTATACTGTTTATAATTAAAATTGTATTGTAGCTTTAGAGTCATAGTGCATTATTATTATATTAAATATACAGAGAGTTTTTTTTTCAGGTATAGAAGTTTAAGTTGGCATTACTTTCCAAGATGGCGACTGATTTAACAGCTGTCAAGTGATTTATTCTCAGTTTGGTTTGGCAATTCATCATGAATAGACTCACGCCTGAACAACGCTTTCAAATTGTGCAATTTTATTTCGAAAATAATGGTCCATTTTCATAAGCGAATTTGGTTTAGCGATGAAGCGCACTTCTGATTGAATGGCTACGTCAACAAACAAAAATGCCGCATTTGGAGTGAAGCTAATCCACAAATGTATGTCGAAACATCGTTACATCCAGAAAAACTGACTGTTTGGTGCGCTTTATGGGCTGGTGGAATCCTTCTTCAAAAACGATGAAGGCCACAACGTTACAGTCAATGGTGATCGGTATAGAGCCCTGATTACTAACTTTTTCATTCTTGAATTGAACAATCATGATGTCCAGGAGCTGTGTTTCCAACAAGACGGCGCAACATGACACACAGCTCGTGCCACAATCGATTTATTGAAAGACACGTTTGGTGACCGCCTAATTTCACGTTTTGGACCTGTGAATTGGCCTCCAAGATCTTGTGATTTAACACCGCTAGACTATTTTCTGTGGGGCTATGTAAAGTCATTGGTCTATGCGGATAAGCCACAAACGCTTGACCATTTGGAAGACAACATTCCCCGTGTTATTGCTGATATACGGCCAAAAATGTTGGAAAAAGTCATCGAAAATTGGACGTCCAGATTGGACTACATCCGAGCCAGCCGTGGCAGTCCTATGCCAGAAATCATATTTAAAATGTAATGTCACAAGAGTATCTTTTGAATAAAAAAAAATTCATGTCAATCGAATAATACATCGTTGTTTTATTGCAATTTAAAGTTCTATACCTCTGAAAAAACACCCTTTATTATTATAGTATGGAGGGGGCGCAAGGAAAATTATGATTGAAAATTGGGTCTCAAATATTGAGAGTTTGAGAAACACTGACGTAAGTTATAATAGGTGAACAACAGCTTTAGAACTGCGCCCTACAGGAAACCAAGTTTCAAGGGTTGCCATTTCTTGAAAGTTTCATGAGAAAGGCTTGTTCGAAAAAAGTTGTGCTTTATGCATTCCACTGACTTTTTCTCTCTTAAGAGCCTATTTAGTATGGCACAGAGAATATCGTCCTTGAACAGGAATCAGTGGGAAAATATTCTGTTCTTCCAGATTACGCCAACTCTCTGATTTCCAACTAATCTGTACTTAGAAGGATCTAGGAGCCCATTTTATTTCCTAAAACATTTGCGAAATAGACTTTCATATCAGTGGACGTTAGATAATCATTGCAAGCACGATGTTGGATGTAAACACAGAATTTAATTTATTTTATGTAGAGGCTCTGCGATTGCTGTAAGATATAGGTATTGGATCTTACTGTACACATTTACATTTTTGTTAGTGAAGTTAGTCCTGATTTCATTTTGCGCGATGAAAACAGTGCTCATCCACATGGCTAATTTGGTCAACAAACTTCTAAAAAGTGAAAGTATTTTCCGAATCTTTTGGCTAACCATATCTTGAGACTTTAACTTTAATCAGCATAATTAAAACAGTGTTAAAAGGGCAATCATAATTCTCCTTGCTACTCCCAAAACATCCAACATCTGACAGCATTACTGGAAAGGTAGGGCCCACTGTATCACGGATTGTGATAAAATGCCTAATTTTTTGTAAGAATATATATTATGAAAGCTATGTGACTTGTTTGAGAAGGGAACGTATATCCTATTGACTTATGTTTTGTTGTATCTTGTAACCTCTCTGTTGGATTTTTCTGTAATGATGAGCTATATGCACAATATTGCTTTTTTATCATAAGATTTGTATATTGTTTTGCGTTTATCAACCTATTTACATATTTAAATTCAATAAAATCTCTCTAGTATTTCTGAAAATAATCAGAATATTTAGAAAGAAAGTTTTTTAAGTTTTCGAAACCATTGTATAATGTAACAGGTTTTAAGGAACTATTTTGTAATATATCGTTAAAGCACTATTTTGAGTAATAACACGGACTTTTTAATTATCAATAAAATGAAATATGTCATGTAAGACTTTTTAAGTAATTTTGAAAAAAAATATAGGTAATAAAAATAAGTGAGCCGTTTATATTGAATATAATTAATAATAACTTTTTTAATGAGAAAACGAATTATATGAATTATTATATACATAATATATATATATATATATATATATATATATATATATATATATATATATATATAATATTAATATTATTCAGTAATAGTTTTTTTAAAAGTAAATTACAGCTAAATATTTATAATTATTTACAAGCATTTATTAATGAAAAGTACATAATTTTTTTTGTCTTAAAAAAATCTGTAATTATCTAGATGCATCTGATAAGTGTTAGAATTTAATGTAAAATATTGAAAATATTCAAGAGAGAGAGAGAGAAGCACATTCTTAAAATTAACATTCTCGAGAGTTAAACATAGTCTTTAACTATGATATCCAAATGGATATTTGAATTTTGTTATGCATATGTAAAAAGAAGACAGTTTTAAAATTTTAAAAGTTAAATCTTTTCACTTTTCTTATTAAAGAATTTTCTTAATGGAATATTTCATTGTCTGTATTAAAAATAAAATATTTTTCTTTCCTTTCATAAGTTAAAGAAGTCAAGGCTTAAGTTTTTAAAAATGTGAAGCAAGTAGTGGCTTCACTTTCATGAAGATAAGATACAAAGTGTAAGCCTATAGAAGAATTTGTTTTTCTTTTACAAAATGTTTACGTCATTTATCAAACATATCTTTCAGAAAATCTCTCAAAGCTATTGAAAAACTTTTCACAAATTAGACTTGCAATTTCAAAACATAGTATGTTACTGTTCAGTCTCTTTGTTGGGTTATTATTACTATTATGAACGAATAGAGTTTTGTACATTTGCAATTCTTTCTTTTTATATTCGAATGTCCTCTTCTGCATATAAAACAGTTTTTCTTCATAACAATAAGATATATTTTTAAGAGACCCTGAGAAATATAATGCTACAAGTTAAAATAATTATTTAACTTAAAAATTATGCATGTGATGCCACAGTTTAAGTAAAAGGATGATAATGTCTTGATACGAATTAAAAATTTATGAGCTTTATTGTTACACTAGTTGTTTTCTTTTGCAAGAATTCACTCACTCTAATTATCCCCCCCCGCGTCATGCAAGTTTTTGATCGCGTTTAGTGTGGCAACTTCCCCCTCATGATCTTATTTCAAACTCCTCTACCTTTTATTACTTTCTTCAAAGTGGTTATTTAAAGTTTCCTTTCAATAACCGCACACAGCTATTTAAGAGGTAACGAGTAATATATTATTAAAGAAATTTATTCCTTCTCTCCTCATTCCCTTGAGATGCGGCAGATGGTTGAAAGACGGGCTTTGCTGTCATGGAGATGGAACGTCATTTTCTCTTCGTTTTCCCATGAAAGGGAAACAGAAACTAAATCAACTGGGAGAGTCGTTTCCCAAGTCGTTTCACCCCTCAACCGGCGTTGTTGCGCTGCATTTAATGTGAACTGCTATTTATTTTTATATGCAACTTCAACAAATTGTTCTCTGTCCAATTTATTATGATGAGTGGATAATAGAATTTTCTCTAAGGTTCCACTTAAATGTATAACCGTTACCTTATCCTACTGCGTGGCACACAGAATTCTATTGGTTTATTGGTTTATTCCACCACATCTATAAGGCTGACGATCTCTAATTTATAAAGAAGTAATTCTATACCATTGCTTTTGAATATGCGAGAGCTTTCATAAAAATATTATAGAAATAAAGTGGAAACTTATTATATCAAAGCTATTCAGTGAAGAATAACACTAAATAATTTATAAATTGAATATAGCTTTAACAGTTAATTCCTTTTTAAAATAATATACTTCAAGTAATTAATTCAATGAAGGAAACCTAATAAATGTGTGCTCTACAGTTTTATTTGTATGGTGAAAAAAAAGACTTTCATATTATTTGTGACAAAAATATTTTCATGACAACGGTAAAATCATTTTGCATATTCATTGCTGAAAATCTCTACATCAACTTTGTTTACAACTACGAAAGTTTTGTTGTAATTAGACTTTAAAGTGAAATGAATGTGCTTCAAAAATCGATCTCAGCCAACTCTGACATTTAAAGGAGCGAATTCTTGAATTCTGTCTTCTGTAATTGAAAGATAATATGTCTTACGTGAAAATTAAATTCTCTGATTTTAAATCTTCCTTTGATGTTTAATTTAACGTTAAAATACTTTCACCAATTAGCACTAGAATTTGTATTTTCGTGTTTAAAGTTTTAAATGAAAGAATTTAAAAAAAAATGTACAGTAATAATATTTCTCTGAGTTGAATGTTTTTAAATGTGACCTTTATACGTATTCGTTGTTATGTATTACTCAATGTATTTAAATATTAAGTATTAACTTTTGTATTTCATATCCCATTTCTTCAGAATTATGTTCCATGTAAAATGAACCACATTTATTGTACAGTTTTGATGGATTTAGTGTTGTTATGGAATACATCACAGGAATGTTATTTTATATTACTGCTAATTAGAGGTACTCGTTATATATTTTAATAGTTTGTGTTGCTACATTAGTAATTTTAACTTTTATCTTTGAGGAAGTTATTACAGTTCCTAAAGAAAATATATTTCAAAGCATTCTGAATTTTCTTTTTTCAATTCCTACTATTAGTTCACTCTCTACCATATACATATATGTAGTATATGTTGATAAAGTGGCAGGAAATTTTGCCTTCATATGTAAATACCAATATAGTTTAATGATCAACAAATATTTTGATAATAATACAGCTATTGTTAAGTCATCAATTTCTGATAGAGAAATAAATAATCGTATTTTGGCTTTTCCTAAACAATTAAAAATACAAATTAATAATAATAATTTTAAATTTCCATATAAATTTCTTTCTCCTAAATTTCATAAAAACCCAGTCAAGTTTAGAGCAGTTACTAATGGTTTTAATACATATATCAGCAAATCAGGCTAAATTCTCTATGAAATTTATAAATAATCTTAAATCCACTGTCACAATTAAAGATAGTAAAGAACTTACTGAACAAAGTAAAAATAAAAAAAAAATTCTTCAGTCTCTAGTCTAAATTTTGAAAATCTTTTAAACTCCATTAATATTGATGAAATTATTAACATTCTTGTAAAATTACATAAAGATAATTTATTTAAAAATTTTAATTTTGATAGATTTGGTTCTCTTCTTAGGTTTGTACTATACGAGAACTATATATATTATAATGGTAACTATTATCAACAGATTAAAGATTTGTTATAAGGTGACCCTGCTAGCAACTCTCTTGCCAATTTATAAAAACATTATTTTGAAAATAGTTTCATTAATAATTCTAAATATTACCTTTTTGCGTTACATAGATGATATTATGATTTTTGGCAAGCACAAGACAATTTTAAACCTAACACTAATTTTTATTTACAGTACCTTACTTTAATACATACAAATAGTAACAACTATGAAGCAAATTTTCTTGATATAAAAATCAAATTAAAAGATAATGTTATTGAATGTTAATAGATAAAATTACTTATTATTATTTTTTTAATTCATGTATAACCCTAGTAACTCTTTTTTTTATTTCTATTCTTTTGATACTTTTTGCTAAGTGCTACAATTCAACCATTCCCATGCTTTGGATTTGCATTTGGATCCAGAATCTGTCAATTTGTTTATTCTACTCAGATTTGAAGCGTCCTCTACATTTTTGAATGAAATTTTTAGGTAATTTAACTTTAACTCTTGTAATGGATTTAGATATTCTATCCATTATTATCTCAATTAGGCTTTTGCTTAATATTATTAACATAAAAAAGGGAAAGTTGGCTGGCCCTAAAGCATGTTCAACCCCATTTTTATATAAATTATTTTACGTATAAGAGCTGTCCTAAGTCAGAAATGGTTATACTACTGTAGCATCCAATTTTTATATTTTAGTCTCTATTTTATTTTTAATTTCTCATATATCCTTCAATGTCTTGTTATCATGCAATACCAATTTTTTCAGTTTTGCTTACTGAATATTCATCTCTGTTTAGTAGAGAATTTTGACTTTATATATATATATATATACATATATCTTGTTCAAATTTTCAATCGTTAATAAAATACTTTCTATTTATCCATTCAAGTTTCAAATACATCCTTTTAAACTTGTAGTTGATGACACTTGATGTTAATACAATTTTTTAAAATATTAATTCATTAGTTAAACTAAAGAAATGAATAACAAGTAACAAACAAACATAATAGTCCAACAGCATATATAGAAGGGAAGTGGTTCCTTTAGTCCTTGTAGCGCAATATATTGCACATTGGACTTCTAATCGAAAAGTAGTGAGTTCGAACCTCTCCTGGGATGACCTAACTTCTGATCATGTGATTTCTTTTTAATGTACTATTTTATCAGAATAATTAAATTTAAGTTATGAATAAATAGTAACAAACAAAAAATAGTCCAACACCCTATATAAAAAGGAAAACGGAAAATTGCAAGGAAAATCGCTTTCTATTTTGTAACTTAATATTGTGATTCTGTCTTATGTGTACACATATATTTACATTAAATGTAACTATTTAATAAAAAGTAAATAAAATAAAATTTTTATTAGTTGATTTAAGTAGGAATTAACTTAAATTTTTTATAATATTACTTGTGTTAGTTGGAATTTCGTCTAATAAATGAATTATAAATCCTCTACAATGTTCACAATTTATCAAGGAGGTTATGGAATTTATAAGAGAATAAGCTTTTCAACACTTATATAATTCATGTATTTTGTTCAATAAAATATATAAATTAACTGGAATTAGTAAAGGGTGTTTCAAATATAAAAGAAAACTACTAAAGTAAAGGTAGTTATTTTTCTCTTTTGATATTTTCATCCATGTATTCTAGAGAGAAAAAAATCGTTTGGTAAAAAACAGATTTTTAGAAAGACAAATTAAAAAAAAACCCCAAAAACGAGCCAATGCTATGCATTTGCAATTTTTTATTTTGATGGAATATGTCTGTGTTCTTGGAAGATTATTTTGTGAATATGGATCATCATATACACTTATACACTTACGTGTTTCACTTAAAAATGTAGGAATGAGCCGGTATAGCATCACATATTTGAATCAAGGGAACATGTATGAAAATAAGTATCCATAAACGTGATAAAAGGTACGATCTGAGAAGAAACACTCAAAAACTTCAGTTTAATGTAGTAATTGTATAAATAGTCAAGATGGCGTTCTCATAGTACAAGTAAGGACATGTAAAGCAATTAATAAATAGAAATGTTGTGATAATCCCTCTTGGGCTGATTATCTCTTTGGGTATCAGCGTGAGCTAGAGGTGTAGGATTAACGCAAGAACTAGACTCATGCATTATCTTAATATAACTTTATTAATATATTAAACTAAATTATAATAATACATGTGAGAGAATCTACGGTGGCAAAACACACAATATATATATATATATATATATATATATATATATATTACCGAATTGACCTAACTGGAACCACTATCAATAACTGACTCGCCTAAACACAATTCTAATACTATTTCAGATCCTAATATTAAACAGTCAATCCTACCTTGCTGTAATATCAGTAAACGATCACAATAACTTTAGATGAGTTCTTGCGATAACTCGTGTGCAATGGTATACACCTTGATCAATGGATCTCTATCCCGTATACTTACTATTCTTCGCCACGTAACGTTATCTAAAACTTCTTCAATCTAAAAAAAACGAACTGTTTACATTCCTCTAATTGCCATCGCGCTTACTCTAACTTCTGATATTTAAAAGCTTCCTAATTTGCATCTTTCATTCACACTTCACTTCTTGGATTTGGGTGGAAAAGAGTTGTCATTAATTCTGACCAGAAATAATCCCAAGGGCATGTTGAAGAAAAGACTTGTGAGCCCGTCACAATGTTTGAATTGATTTTCTGGGATTCTTCACCAGCAGTCAGCTCAACAGACCACATAATACAGCTTGAAAGCAAAATGCTTAATTTCAGTAGTATTTATTTATGACTGTTTTAACTCACCAAAAAGCCCTGTGTTTTTCTTATAATTTACTATCCCTTTTTGATTTTTCTCCTTGTTTTGCTCAGTCAAAAAAGCAGCATGTTTTTGAAAAACGTAAAACAGCTGCTTAAACTTAGACTGCAGGTAGTGGGTTTTCAGCCATGAAGACATATGATGTTCGAATTTTTGTATAGTCTCTGATTATTAATTGTAACATTTTGATTAGTTATATGATCTCATAATTATTGAGCAATTTAAAAGCATCTTTTATTAATATGTCACTGGCATTAGCAGATTATGATATTTAACACATTTTTTTAAAAAAAAGTAATTATCATCATTTAATGAAATCTTCAACTGGTAAGCATATGAATGTGATCAAAGCTCTCCCTTTCTCACAAACACATAATCCAGTAATTTCTAAATTGGTAATGTAACTAAATATATGAATTATGCTTAACTACAGCGTTCCTCAAACTGTAGGATGCACCCCCCTAGAGGGGTATGGTATCTCTATGTGGGATGGGTGAGCATATTGAAAAGTCAAAAATAAAAGATTTAAGACAAGTATCAATTATCTGAAAGGAAGAAAAACAAATCACACTCCCACAGCCAAAAATTAAATATATACTTACACTGATGTAATGTACTGATATAAACGCATCAGTTCTGCTCAGTGTTTTTGATAGTTAATTTATCAATATTACATTAAAAAGAAGTGCCGGTTGGGTGGCGTGGTTGGTTTGTGGCTGGCATTCTGCACTAAAGGTTGGGGTTCAACTCCGGCTCAAGTCTGTGGATTTTCATCATGCGGAAAATCGACCGCGGTCATGTCCTATGTTTATGCGGCTTGTAAGAGATTTCTAGAGAGTCTGTTTGGTGTAGGTTCTCTCGACAAAATTAAATCCTAGAGCAGGTAAGCATCGTCAGAACTCAAGTGGGAGGAAACTGGGTGTCAAAATTACCTGCGGCGATTGGTATCCGCCTATATGGTGCCGCACTGAAAAGAGATATCATCTTCCGGGGAATGGACTAGGTCTGCAATGATAAAACACCAATCCGCAGCCCATTAGAAATAAAAAAATATTAAGAAACAAGTTTAATAACTACTAGTGCCTCTCATGGGCTTATCAAATACTAAATTTAATATTTATCTTGATAATTGGTATGGTTTCTAGTTAAAGTAGTATTGTAGTCTTAGCATCGAAGTTAATTTTTATTGCAATCAATATATTGCTATTGTATGGGGGTGGGGCGACGAAAATTATGATTGAAAAATGGGTCTCAAGAATTGAAAAATTGAGAAGAGATGCTTTAACAGCAATTCTAATATTTGCTTATTTTTATCAAAAAGTACACAAGTAATGCATAAAATTGTGTTCTATAATAATTTGCTACAGTTAATACATTGCAATTTAAATTTTTACATTTTTGAGGAAAACTATTGGCTATATTTACATAAGTTGTATAATTCTGCATAAGCCTCAAACTTGTGATAACATTATTTCTTTTCAAATATTTTTGATAGAAGTATTTCGGCAGTGTATCATTTAACTAAAAAATCGTTTGCATAACTTTTAAAACATAAAGGGCAAAAATTCCTAAAGTCCTAACAATTCTACTTTTTGTTAAAAGTATTTTCTGCATGAAAACAAAACACACCAAAAGGCGCTATCTTTTCTTTTTTTTTTTTTGTATTAAAACTAAGCTTTAACAAAATTCTTCATTGAAATCTTTCATTTTTACTTTTATATTCGTAGCAGTTATTTTCTGCTAGAGTACGAATTTAACCTAAATGCAAATATTTATAGGAAAGACAGCTGTTCTGTTTGCAATACATACTATTCATTATTTTTTGGTTGCAGGAAGTTGCTTCATGTCACATATTACAAGTTTAATTTCTTTCTTTAACTTCTTTCCGACATTTTCTGTTGTTTCCAACATCTTTGATGAAAGACTAGTAAATAAAACTTTTCCATAGTTTGCTTTTCTACCCGACTCGGGGGAAGTATTTTTTTGCATATTTGCGTAGAAATGGTTGGTTAAAACATATTAAATAGGAGAGTTTCAAGAAAGTTCTAGAGTCTTGGAATTTTTTTTTTTTTTTTTTGTTTTGGGGGCCTTTACTTAATTAAGATGATTTTAGTTGTTTAAAATGTGTCATTTATTACTTTATTAATGCTTATAAAATGTTTCTCAGTTCAAATAAGTGACAACAACAACAAGAAAATAAAACAGCATCCTTTTCGTTTTAATTAGACAGAAAATTTGTAAATATACATGTATTGATTTTATTTTTAAATTATCTCAGTAGCAATTAGTCTGGTATTTAAAAAAACATTTTCTTAAAAATTAAGATTTGAATTAATTCTTGTATATTACTTTTACTTTTTAGAAGTTAAAACAATTTTCATACAATTTTTCGTAAATTACTTTTAATTATTAAAAATAGTTTATTTTTAAATTTGTGAATCTTGCACTATTAATTGCGGAATTGTAACAATTTAAAATAGAATTTTCAAATAAATCGAATATATAATAAAATTAATTCAATTATTACTTATAAATGTTTAAAAACGATCGAATTTTAGGGGGATAGGACAGCAGTCACAACAAAACCCATTATCTTGTGCCTCGTTTGGGAATAAAAGCTTATATACAACAAGGCATTGAATTCTAAATATCATGCTAAGGACTAGCATTCCAGATGGATCTATCCGATGTCAATTTCAATCGTACTCTTTGTCCGATGGCTTGTACGAGCGAGTTACTGATTAATATAATCTCAAAAGCAGACATATTCAGAGAACACGCCAGCCATGAAATACACCGACCTGTCGTGCTTTGAAGAAGGTTTGTACTTTTCGAGCAACGTGTGGACGAGCAAGTCTATCTGAAGTACAACGCTTTAAGGTATCCGACTACGTTCGGAACCGTGATTTTCAAAAGCGCATAAATGGATAATTTTCATGATATTTAGTGTCACTTAGATTAGAATATATGCCTAAAATTGTTTTAAGAACATTTTCACACAATTTTTTTTTATTTAAACGTAATATTTTGGCAAAAATTTAACTTAGAATAATCTTTTTTTCCAAATGTTCTCCTTTTGTGAAAAATACTTCTATTAAAATAATATTTTTCATGTACATAGCTCAGACCTCTGTTCAGAGGCTCAACTAGAATTTTTGAAATATATAACTTAGAAGTGGGTTTATTCATATTTTATGATAACAGAGGTGAGCAATTTTAAGAAAAAAAACCGCTAATAATTATTTCAATTCAAAATAATGTGAATTTTTCAAAAATTCTTGTTGAGCCACGGAAGAGAAGTCTGAGCCTTATACAAGCAAAATATTATTATAATAGAACCATTTTTTTTACAAAAGGAGAACATTTAGAAAAAGATTATTTTAAGTTAATTTCTTGCCAAAATATTATATTTAAATAATTTTTTTTGTCAAAATGTCCTTAAAACAATTTTATGCATATATTCTATTCTAAGTGACACTAAATATCATGAAAAATTATCCATTTATACGCTTTTTTAAAATCATGGTTCCGAACGTAGTCGGATACCTTAAATGCGTTTTAGGAAGAAAAAGACTTTAGAACAATGGCGTAACGTACACCATCACAGCTGCCGCATCCCAGAGGGTGGGGGACAGGATTCTAGAAGGGCCAAAGCCTATGCTATGTACGGCTTTTGAAGATCCGGCTTTAAGGCCAAAACTTGACTTTGCAGAAGGAAGGCCCTAGTAATCTATGTAACACCACTGCTTCAGACTCCTTAATTTCGCTGATGTAACACCTGCTGCTCATGCTCCCAAGAATCTCGAGTAAGCGGCAATGTCCAATGCAAAAACCCCGTTGACCATAACACTAGAAATTCGTCTTGGATGACGGCTGAATAATGTACTTTGAGAGAAAGCGTTCACCTGAAAGTATCCGACTACGTTTGGAATCGTGATTTGCAAAAGCTCATAAATGGATAATTTTCATGATATTTAGTGTCACTTAGATTAGAATATGTGCATAAAATTGTTTTAAGAACATTTTCACACAAATTTTTTTTTATTTAAACAAACATAATATTTTGGCAAAAAATTAACTTAGAATAATGTTTTTTTCTCCAAATGTTCTCCTTTTGTGAAAAAGGACCTGCATATAGCTCAGACCTCTCTACAGAGGCTCAACTAGAATTTTTGAAATATATAACTTAGAAGTGGGTTTATTCATATTTAATGACAACAGAGGGGATCAATTTCAAGGAAAAAACGCTAATAATTATTTCAATTAGTGGTAACTCTGAAAATAATGTGAATTTTTCAAAAATTCTAGTTGAGCCTCTGTAGAAAGGTCTGAGTTATATACAGGAAAAATATTATTATAATAGAAATATTTTTCACAAAAAGGAGAACATTTGGAAAAAAGATTATTTTAAGTTTTTTTTTTGCCAAAATTTTATATTTAAATTAAATTTTTTGTCAAAAAAAAAATGTCCTTAAAACAATTTTATGCATGTGGTCAAATCTGAGGGACACTAAATATCATGAAAATTATCCATTTATGCGCTTTTTTAAAATCACGGTTCCGAACGTATTCGTATATCCTAATAGTGACAGATGAGTACGCATTTATCGTGATAGTCCAGGCTGTAATGGGACTCATTTGAGATGACGACTTGTTACCAGTCATCACGCTACTGAAGCATATTAAAAATTTGATTTAGGAGTGCATGTTTCACCTTTTTCTTGCATAAAATAGTGGTATAAAACATACTCGAAGCCCCAGTAGCTGAGTGGTAGTGTATCGCACTCTTACGCCACGGTTCTGGGAACTGACCGGAACATCTGCTTATGCATCTCAGTGCCCAAGGTCATGAAAAATGAGATGGTTAGGACTGAGCACTCTATGGGCTGATGTGCCGCTGAGTTTAGGAGCATATATAACATGTATTGATTAGGAATTTTTTCTGCAAACTAAGGAGTTGCAAACTAAGGAGTTACACAAGAGTTTTACACCCCACAAAGAATGGTCATAAACTCCCGTGCTGAACTTTTCCCAAGTTAATTTTCGGTGAATAAATAAAACCCCGCATTTTTTATATTTCTTGGTATTTTGAGAAAATGATTCTTTAGATATTGCAAAGGAAGAACATAATTTTATTTTTCGCATTATGAGAGAGTTAACAGCTGATGATAAAAATTACACTAGATATATGCAATATGTTGAAACTTTCAGTTTTTCTTAATAATAGTAACATTCGACATTTGTGATTAAACTTGTTTAAATCCTGTATAGCATTGTACATACAAATAAATGTATTAATAAATTCATTCATTAGGAATATATACACAGTTAATCGTATGGCTAACTCATTACCTGAATTTATAAAATTACAAAATAAAATTTTCAAATGAAAAAAATTAGTAGTTAATGATTTAAAAAAATAGACATTAAAGTCTTTTTGGATAAAACTGTACAGTTAGGCAATAGTATAATTTTTCTTCTAAAGTAGAATACTAGTTACGTAATAAGCAATACAAACACATTAAGCGATTTATTTCTCGAATGTCTTATATCATTCTTGAGAGATCAGGGAATAAATTTTTCCGTTACATATACTGTAATATATTAATTATACATTTGAAGAAAACCAAATCATAATTTATTTATTAAAGTAATAAGATATGATAATGTTCTAAAACGAATTCAGAATAGAAATAATTATTTGTAATTTAAATCATATTGTTTCCGTTCAATATCATTATTTTAATTTTTATTTCAAATGTGCTGCTAAACACTTAAAGAATGATGTACGAGATTAACATACTTGAAGTAATCCAGGTTTTAATTCTTAAAAATGTCGCGTTAAATGTTTAATTTCTCACTGGCAATGAAAATGAAGAATGTATATTTTTTGTTGAGGATGGTGATAAATGTATCACCATCCTCAGGATGGTGATAAATGTATATTTAATAAATATATATATAAAGACTAAACTCGTTATAAAGTAACAACTTTATTTTCATCTGTAACTAAAAAAAGTGCTAAATTATTTTAAAATAGGTTATGTAGCAGAAGCTCATTTAGGCTCTTTCATCGACTTAAAAAATCAGATTTAAAAGACAGCTTTAGCTTCGAAAAACGTTAAATGTTTTCAAGAAAATCGCTACTACTTTTTTCCCCCGATAATCGATACCCTGAAAAAGCGATTAACTTGTCGCAGCCCATTCTGAAAGTAAACAACTTATTACGCATATTCCAATCTATCTCTCCAATATTTCTGCCTGAAGTTTAATGTAAAAATAGTACTTAATCTTAACTCAAAAAATATGTTAACTGCAGTTTTCTTAAGTTTTCTTCTTAGAATCAAATGATCTAAGATAATTCAATTTATTTTACTGAGATCAATATTCTGAAAATTATCATTTAAAAGCTATTTTGAATTCATTTATGCAATATTGATTTTATGGAATTTATTTTTAATTGTTCTCTATACATTGCTTTAAATCTGGAATACAAAAAGAATTTGAAAGCAAAAATTGCTAATAAAAAGGAGAAACTGATTAACGCATCTTTCTGATTATATATTTCTTTCTAATTCTAACTAAGATTTTAAGGTAAAAAAACTTAATGATACATAACAAAATTATAGACGGGGAAAAAACTTTCATAAATGAAAAGGAAAAAATTATCAGAAGATAAAACGCTCCTTGTTTTTTTTCTTGCGATTATATTTTATTGAATCTTTATAATCACAAGATGAAGTTTGACGAAGGTAAGCAGACATTTTGAGTGATTAATATTATAAAGGGGATTCAAAATGCCAGTTATAAAAGGGAGATCTTAGGTATCCTTTTACATTAGAAACCTGAGTTTTTAAAAAGCAATATGTAGAACAAAAGTTAAAATTTTTTTTTAGGGAAATATTGTGTGTATCAAGACACATCTCTAAGTAAATATAACAATAATAAAAAAAATTGTAAATCTTGAGGGAATTTTAAGTAAAAAAATTGACAGAGAAATTTTTTGTGGGAAGAAATCAAAAGGGAAAAAATGTTATATGTACTAAATTTTACTTTGTGGAATGCAATCCAAAAATACTTGTGTATAATAGACTCAGCATTGGAATCTAGAATACGAAAATTCATTTTATCTCCAATTAAAGTAACAAGTTTTGAGTTATCTCTTCCAAAAATGCATAGCAAGAAGATTTCTAACACTAATACGTAGCTAATTCATTTCAACTTTCGGATATCGGTTGAAACATAAAATAAAATTACATTTATGCACAACATGTAAACTAAAAGCAAAGTAAAGAATCCTATATTCGTATTTAAATAATTTAAAATAAAGCAATAAAAACTTTCAGTGAATCATTCGTTTTTCGGGTGTTGCATTTTTAAATTAGTTTTGTAATTTTTGAATTGCTTTTTTCAATACTTACTATTAGTTTATAATCTCCTTATATATATATATGAGTGTGTAATAATTCCTTCTAGCATCCTTTTTGTTAACTCTTTTTACTAATGATTAAACAAGCTTTAATAATTCTTTGGTTCGAAAATGACATTTTAATCTTAATCGTAACCAACTAGTCCGAAATCACTGTCCCGCCCCATTATATCCAATCAGAACTACTATTACATGATATTCACGCACTTGTCACTGCCGGTATAGAAGCGAAAATCTTGTGTGATCGCTCTTTTTGTCTGCTTGCCTTCATCACGTAATCGTCGCCGCTTGCTTTTTATCTCAGCCTCGTCCTCATAAAATTGTAAATAGCCGCAGCTTTCTTTGTCTTCTTTGTGGTTTCGTATGCTTTTGTATTGTCGTAAAGCCTTTATGTGTCATGTGGAAAGATGAACGTCCATTCCCCGAAGATGTTTTAATGAAAACATAGTAACATTCGAAAACTATACCACTCGTCCAATACGTTACATATATATATTGTTTAAATTTTATATCGTTAGTAAAATATTTCCTATTCATCCATTCAAGGTCAAATACATTTTTTTAAACTTGTAGTGGATGACACTTGATGTTAATTCAGTTTTCTCAAATATTTATTCATTAGATAAACCTAATAAATGATTAAAAATAGAAAAAAACAAAAATAATAGTCCAACACCATATATGAAAAGTAAAATCGTTCATTGTGTCCCTTTAGCGCAATGGATAGCCCATTGGACTTCTAATCCAAAGGTCATAGGCTCGAATCCTACCTGGGTTGGCATAACATCTGAAAATGTGATTTATGAATTACAAACAAAGATAATACTTGAGCACCATATGCAGAAATGAAAATCGCTTCCTATTTCGCCACTTAAAATATTATGATTCGCTCATATTACATATAAATATTAATTGTACTTATTTAGTAATAAGTAACTAAAATAAATTTTTCTTTGTTGCCCTAAGTAGGAATTGACTTTAATTTTTTTTTATATTACTTGTTTAAAATAAAAACCAACTTCATATTTAAAGAACCTAGCGTAAAGTTGTTGCACTAGGGTATTGTGCACTTTTCTGAAAGTGTATTATTGTATCGCTTGAAAAAGAAGACCCTTAAAACGGAATAAGTAAATAATAGAAATATATAGATTATGAGATTATAAAAATAGTCATTGAGCCACAAGTTTTCTCGCGGGGTTTGTGAAAGTGAAAGAAAGGTGTGAGACCCCTGACCACTCCCCCGGTGTTTTCCCTAAAATTGGGGTGGAATCCAGCTAAATCGTACTGTCACCCGCATATTACTCAAAGCTACGGCTAATGATAGGCGTACAACTTAGCCCGTTGTCATGATAAATTTCGTGGTCCAAGCGTAAATTTGGAAAAGAGCCCACATCAGACCGCATGCTTAGGCGAGTGTATTAAACATATAGGGAAGACAGTGTTAATTTTTTAGTCTCCTAATTCAACTATTCTTGTTATTCAACGTTACTTTGAAATAACAAGTAATATAAAAAAAATTAAGTCAATTCCTACTTAGATAAAAAAAGAAAAAATTTATTTTTGCTACTTTTTATTAAATAGTTACAATTAATATATAAATATGTGTATACATAGGACATAATCACAGCATAAGGTTGTAATTAATTTTTATTAATTATCATTAAAGTATCGTATTGTCATCTAAAACAATCGTGTATATAAATTTCAGTTCGACTGAATACTTTAACACGTGAGAAAAAAAACCTTTTCAAGTTTTGACACAAGTCGCCAAAAATTAGGCCAACTAGGTTGTATTTGTAATGTTTTAAATAATTAGTCTTAATCAATTAATTTTTATTAATTATTATTGTATTATTGTATTGTCATCCAAAATAATCCTGTATATAAAATTTCAGCTCAATTGAGCGCTTTAAAATGTATTTTATTAACGATTGAAAATTCCCCACCCAGATAAATAAATATATAAATAAATAAATATATAGTGATTGTGAGCTAATTGTAGGAATTGAAAAATTGGCCTCTTTACTCTAGATGATTCATGTCCAGTTGTCAAGAAAAGTGAATGCAAAAGATAAATGATTGTCAGTGGCTGGTTGAGATTGGTTAAAGAGCAGTTGCTGGTTGAGGCTGATTTGTATGGAAAAAGGTGCATTATTTTTCTCAGGACCTTCCGCAGTGTTTCCAGGAGACGTATCTAATTATCATGATACTGTACATGGACGACTGACCCCAAGATCATTCATCATCAATATTTTAACAATGGTCGTTGCTACCTGTAGGCTGATAAGCTTTACAGGTTTTCTCTAAATGCCACTTTGGACGTTTAACGACTCAGTTTCTTTAAATTGAGATATCATGATTCATGCAACTTATGGAGACATTGGTGCCTGGTGGAATTTTTTTCGACGTTGACATAAACAAAAAGTTGCTACAGCATTTCTCTGTTTGACGATTAAAACACTTTCTGGTAAACTAACAGTTAATGCTCGATTTTTTTCTTTTTGTATCAGAATTCACTCTCAAACCATCTCATATGTGACAGTGGATGACGTTATTGCCATAATTTCGTGTCCAGCAGATCATGAGTCAAGTTCTTAATGCCTCTGAAGTCCTACCGTGTAGAGGTGTTGGTGCTCGTTGATTCTGTTGGATCTCTAAGTCTTCTCGTCGGCATGGTGTAGTAGTGTTGGAAGTGGGTATCAGCTCAGTTACTTTACCGAGGTTTAAAATGACAGCCACGATTATCGTTTGGGTTGATTTATAGTGAGACGTTAAAATTCCCTCTTAATCTATTCATGTACTACAGATATTATCTTCCTCATTTGCAGTACCTCAATTATCATTCTTAGTACTATTATAATGCTTTAAAATTTAAAAAGAACAGTTTTAAATGCCATACTGATATAAAATATTTAAATATTTTTTGGCGGAATTCAGAGCTTGTTTTGAATCAACTATCAACAAATTTGTAATTTAATCCGTATTTTAACTTTAGCTTCACAGAGGTTCTCATATAAACCAAGTTTAATTAAGATCACCTTGATAATAATGCATTAAGATATTTAGCATTATCTTGATTTATTAAACAATTTTTACTTACATTCATTGGAATAATTATCGCATTACTTGTAATATACGAAAAAAATGTTCCAAGTATTATCTTAATGAAACTAAAACAAGTAATATAAAAAAATAAGGTCCATTCCTACTCAGGTTAACAAAGAAAAATTTTATTTTAGTTACTTTTTTATTAAATAATTACAATTAATATAAATATGTATATACATATAAAATAATCAAAATATTAAAAATCAAAATATAAAGCTATTTTCCTTGCAATATTTTCCCTTTTCCTTGCAATATATACCATTGGACTATTTTCTTACGTTTGTTACTATTTATGCATCATTTAAATTTAATTATTTTAAAGAAATAGTACAGTAAATAGAAACCATAATCTCAGAAATTAGTCCATCCCAGGGAGGATTCGAACCCACGACCTATGGATTAGATGTCCAACGGGCTATCCATTGCGCTACAGAGACACAACGAATGATTTTCCATTCTATATATGATGTTGGGCTATTATTTTTGTTTGTTACTATTTATTCATGTTTTTATTTAATAAATGAATAAATATTTGAAAAAAAACTGCGTTGACATCAAGTGTCATTCTTTACTTATTTGAGATATATTTGAATTTTTGAATGGATGGATAGAAATTTTTTATTAACGATTGCAAATTTGAACAAGATATATATAATATAAATATAGGGAGAGTATGAAATAATAGCAGGAATTCAAATGCCTAGTTCGAAAACAAATGAACGAAAATTATATGTGCTGTTATATGGAATATCACCAAATCAATTTAAGGAAAGATGAGGTGACTTGAATAAATTTACATGAAAAAAACAACTGTAACTTTAATTTATTGATATTAAGGTATCCTACTACCCTAAAACCATAATTTTTTTCAAAAATGTACAATTTTTATAGATCATCTTATTAGCTTAATAAAAATACCAAGTTTATTATTTTCTGTTCTCTAAAACAAAAACTACAAGTGTTTTTGTAAAAGCAGATGCCATTACTTAAAGCAAGATGTCATACTTTAAAACCCGTTTTACTTTAATTGTGTGTTTCTTTTAAGCTTTCAAACGAGGGAAGCTACTGCTCTAAACGTTTTGAAAATAATTTGCTGAAATTTTTTGTGTATGTTTTGTACAGCAGTGGAAGTGTTTTGACCATCAGATTTATCAATCTCTGTTTTATTTCTAAATTTACAGTTCTTTATGTGAATATAGTCCCTGTTTTTTAAAGCAATTTCATATAATCACTAAGATAAAGTGCTCTAGTTTTTGTAAAAATTAAAATATCGATTAACTTGAAGGTCATTTTAAACATGGATAACAAAGTAACACATCAAAATTTAGAATTTGTTCATAAAATTTTTGTACAGAACGGGCCCCGTTTATGTTTGTACATATTTTCGCCAGTTTTTTTCCCATTTTAATAAAAATATTTTTTTTCTGTTTTCAATTTTAGGATTTTTTCCTTAAAATATATAGTAAATAAATCTAAAAATCATGAAAATATCCCCATTTTTTTTCAAAAACAAAAAAAGTTGTCGCAAGTAGTCGGATACCTTATGGAATAACTAAAGTTTAACTTACTGACAAATCACTTTTGATTAGCATTAAAAGAATTAAACCTTTTTTCTTTCGCTCTAGTCAAAAAACAAATAAAAACGTGGCCTAAGATCTTCATTTTTGAAACATTATAAGCATAAGATGACATTTCAGATTTTTTTGTCTTCTTAGCATTTATTCCTTTACCAGTTATTGTAACTTTAAGATCTTACATAATTAAGCGAATATTTTTCCATTGTATATTGCTACAATAATTGATACTTTGCTTTAAGAAATAAAAAAAAAACATGCAAATAAAAACGCCAATGTCTGTAAACAATTTCATATATACTAATAAGTTTAACTTTCTGCCTCAAGCATAAATTATTGTAATTAAAAATTGTAATGAATGAGAAAATTAACTTCACAAATTGTTGATGTCCTCATAAATTCGGGATAATAGCATTCCATGACCACATTTTTTAAGAACATTTAATTAAAGTTCGTTTGAGTCATAAAAAGCAAGGGTCACATAAAACTATACCAATAACTTCAAATTTGGTAACAGTGTAAGAATGATTTTTCAAGAAAACTAATACTTAAAAATGTAGAGATTTTTAAAATTATTAAATCTGAAAATATTAAATAACTCATTAAAATGATTATACATACAGTGGGTGATCAGTTAACGAACCTAATCCGTTCCTACACTATGTTTGCTATGCGAATTCTCTTTGTTAACCGATAATCGATTCACTATAGACTTCTATGTGAAATCGATTAATTCGTTCTAGAGACCCTAAAAATTAAATTTTAAAAAATTTATAATTTCTTAGTAAGTCTTTAAAAAAATAATGAATACATATAGTCTTGCATATTAATCAGTCCTTTTCATTTTTTGCTTAAGGGGCGCTGAAGAACATGTCCAATGTCGATTGCTTTTCTCTCTTTTTCAGGATTTCCCGGAAGTAATTAATAGCATTGTTGTTGTAAAGATCCCCAACCCTACTGACATCAGCTTGGTTTGGGTGTCATTCTAAGACCATTGCTGTGACAGCATCCCACTTTTTAAAAAGATCTTTAATGGCAGATGTCGCCATTGGTCCTCTTTCGTCTTCCTCTTGTTCAGGAGACATTTCGTTGTGTGTCTTGGTGTTCTTCATTCAAAATTTCTTGGAGTTCTTCTATCGTCAGTTCATCTTTATGTCCCATTATGAGCTCTTCTATGTCATCCTCGTTCACCTCCAATTCCAGATCTCTAGCAGTTGTTAAAATTTCATCCATAATTTCAGGGGTGTCTCCCTGATCACCTCCGAATATGTGTTCGTTGTCCAAACACAAAACATCTTTCTTGAAAGTGTTCGTTATCCGAACACAAAAATCTTTCGTGAAAGTGTTCGTTAACCGATCACCCACTGTACATCATAACTGTGACATAATTTATTACTATATGTTAGAAAAGGGTTAAAAATAAATCCTTTAGCATATACTGCTTTTAAAGACATTTAACTTCTTAGAACAATTTAATTATAAGATTTTTTGGTCTAATGGACAGAATTTATAAGTATAGGAAAACATAACAATTTCAAATGCAGTTTGTAAAAAAAAAATGTAAAACATTCTTTTGTCTTTCTACTTTATTATTTACTTCTAAAAAGTATTATATAATAAACCACAGTGAGGAAATTACGATGATAAAATCATGTAATACGTGTGTTGAGTTTTAAGTAAACAAGCAATATAAAAAAAATATTTTAAGGCATCCGACTACTTTCGGAAACTTGATTTTATAAAAACGCATAAATGGATAACATTCTTGATATTTAGTGTCACTTAGATTAGAATACACGTATAAAATTATTTTAAGGACATTTTGACAAAAAAAAATTATTTCAATACAATATTTTAGCAAAATATTGACTAAGAATAACCTTTTTTCAAAATGTTCTTCTTTTATAAAAAATGCTTCTAAAATAATAATATTTTGCTTATATGAATTAAAAATTTCTCCAAAGAGTCTGAATTATTTTTTTTAAAAAAATTAACATTTTTTCAGAGTTACAACCAATTGAAATAATTATTACTGAACCGGTTATTTCAAAATTATATAAAATAAGACCAGATATATAGATAAATTTTAAGGCGTACTCCAAAGTTTTCGATATTTTAATAGTACTTTCATAAAATTCTGATAAATTAAGTTTTTAATGTACATTATAACACACACAAACACATCATTTTTCTCTATAACTATATAACTATCATACAGTTTGATGTTTTAGACTGTGGAATCGCAATCTATAAATATTTAAAAAGAAATATATTTTGGAGTTAAAAATAATTTTTAATAACATGTCTTTAAGAAGTATTTCATGAAAATAGCCTACTTAAAGCTACTACAGTAATAGATTTCTATCTGCAAGCCTTTTCTTCATGGGTATGGTAAATGTGTTGAGTTATATTTGAAAGCTGTTTCTTAATATTAGTTTATTAAGCCCTAATACATTTGAAACTGCATAAAAATTAACTAGTCTTCAAAAATATTTTTCGAATATTAATTTTCAATATCTGTTGTTGAATTTTTTCTAGCTTTCTTTATTTTGATATGCTACAGCTTCAGTAACAGATTTATTCAGTTATTTATATCAACTGGACAAATATTTGTCTAGACATTATATTACAAAGTAAAATTTGAGTTTTATATAACTGAAATATTTGTAGAAATTATTCAAGATTTCTTAACATGAGTGTTTGATTCAAATATTGCTCTATGCAACAATTAAGAAAGAGGTATTGTTTTTGTCGGATTGTAGGAGATTGGAATGAAGTAAGGAGTCTCAAGTCATACATAATAAAAATATTTTATAAGTATGTTATGATAAACGGTATTAATGCGTAAATACTCAAATTTGCACCTAATAAAAATACAGAATTTTATATAAAATTACTATGAAAAAATTGACAAACACTAACTATAAATATTTCTTGAGAACTAATTTATTATCTCTGTTTGATATGGGGGCTCTTTGCAAAATTAAATTCTAATACAGGTTTGCTTCGTCAGAGCACCGGTGCCTCCCTCTAGCGAGGAAATTGGTGTCGAAATTATGTGTGGCGATTGATCTCTGCCTATATGGTGCCGCACTGAAAAGAGATACCATCTTCCGGGGAATCTACTAGGTCTCCAATGGTAAAACACCAATCCGCAGCACATTAGAAATAAAAAAACAAACTTTTTTTGTCAATGTATAATATGCTAAATGAAGAGGTATATTAAAGAACAAATAGTAAAATATAAAATATCACTGAAGATAAAAACTACCAGTCAAGAAGCCGGCATGCCTTTTATCCAATGATTTGGGACTCAAAACTTATCAAATATTTACTAGTATAGATCAAAGCTCAAATGTCATGGTTAAATGAATAAATGATTCTTTATGTTTAGATTACTTCAAATGATGTAATAATATTTATGAAATTTAAGCATCCATCAAAATATTCTTCGAAATCATGCAATAATTGAATTTGAGGAAATACTTAAATTATAACTTCACTTACATATTAGAGTCGGCTTGGTGGCTTTGAGTTTGCGTGCCCACTTCGTAAGTCCAAGGTTAAGGGTTCGATCGCGGCCGGAATCCATTAGATTTCTGGATGCAAAAATTGCAGACACGTATGTCGTATGATCACGTGGCGTATTAAAGATCCCTTGAGTATCAATTTGGCTCTGTCACTCTCGGCCAAATTAAATCACACGATAAGAGTTTGAATTAAAATAATTCAAGGATCCAAATTTGGTAGTGAGAGAGTGAGAGTGAATATTAACGTCGCACTTTTTAGCTATAATCAAGGGCTTTTGTCTAAGGACCTCGTAATTTTGAACTATGGTTAAGAGATGAGGATGACAATCATAAGCTGGCACCCCCACTCCTAACCTCCACACCAACGGGAGAACATTTGAGCTTTGACAGATTTAATAGCTTATAGCATTGTTTATGCTACGTAAATTGAAAAATCAATCAACTTAGTTACTTTTTTTCAAGTGTTGTTCATTGGGTGTCCCAAACTTCACTATCGACTTTAGGGTCGCGAAAACATTTAATTCCTTGAAATTTGGTTTTCTGGAGATCAATATTTTATTGCGAGAATGTCAAAGCTAGTTTTATTCACTTCCAAGGCTTTCAATGACTTCTAAAGCTTCACAATTTTATAGCAAGTCGAGAGCAATATCTTTTTATTGACCCTTTGTATCAGGAATTTCATGATCCCACTGCTTAGTTGATCTTTCCCACATTTTCTTCCGAACACTTCCAATGTTTTTTTAATGTATTTTCGTTTCAGATCAATACGCATTCCTATTTTTCCAAGAGGTTTTTGTGAAGTAGTCGGAGTGTGTGTGTGAGTGCTAACTTCTGAAGACTCATTTTATAGTATCTTAAGTAAAAGTAAAGTAAAGAGTGTTTTTTTTCCAGGTATAGAAGTTTAAGTTGGCATTACTTTCCAAGATGGCGACCGATTTAACAGCTGTCAAGTGATTTATTCTCAGTTTGGTTTGGCAATTCATCAAAACGATCATCAAGCAAGGCGTAGATTCGTTGAATGGGCCCAAAACGAGATTGCCGTTGTTCCCGATTTTCATAAGAGAATTTTGTTTAGCGATGAAGCGCACTTCTGGTTGAATGGCTACATCAACAAACAAAACTGCCGCATTTGGAATGAAGCTAATCCACAAGTGTATGTCGAAACACCGTTACATCCAGAAAAACTGACTGTTTGGTGCGCTTTATGGGCTGGTGGAATCCTTCTTCTAAAACGATGCAGGCCACAACGTTACAGTCAATAGTGATCGGTATAGAGCCCTGATTACTAACTTTTTCATTCCTGAATTGAACAATCATGATGTCCAGCAGCTGTGGTTCCAACAAGACGGCGCAACATGTCACACGGCTCGTGCCACAATCGATTTATTTAAAGACACGTTTGGTGACCGCCTAATTTCACGTTTTGGACCTGTAAATTGGCCTCCAAGATCTTGAGATTTAACACCGCTAGACTATTTTCTGTGGGGCTATGTAAAGTCATTGGTCTATGCTTATAAGCCACAAACGCTTGACTATTTGGAAGACAACATTCACCGTGTTATTGCCGATATACGGCCACAAATGTTGGAAAAAGTCATCGAAAATTGGACGGCCAGATTGGACTACATCCGATTTAGCCATGACAATCATATGCCAGAAATCATATTTAAAATGTAATGGCATAAGATTTTCTTTCGAATATAAAAAATTCATGTCAATCGAATAATACATCGTTGTTTTATTGCAATTTAAAGTTCTATATCTCTAAAAAAACACCCTTTACTTTGGATATTTTGAGGACATAGCGTGTCTGTCTAGATCAGGGGAAATCAACCTTTTTTTCTGCCGGGACATATACATATGACAACTATTTTACGCGGACAGCAACATGAGGATTAATAGGGGAGGGGTAGGAGGCTTTAAGATCAAAGACATTTAAAACGTGGAAAATTGATCAAAATACGAAAAACCATATTTTTGGTTTGTATTTTAAATCTTTTAAACTCTACCAAACTCAACTCACAAGAAATAGGTTTTACACATTTTTTACCTAGTTATGTAGTAATTTCGATTTCCTTTCATGAATGATCCCAAGCTCCTTTGTGATATCCCCCTCGGGTGAACATCTCATTGAGTATCAGCGTGAGCTAGATGTGTAGGATTAACGGAAGAACTAGAAGCATACACTATCTTACTATGACTTTATTAAGATATTTAACTTAATCCTTTCAGAAATTAGTTCATAATAATATATGTGAGAGAATCTACGGTGGCCAAACACACAATATATATATAATATCGAATTAACGTAACCCGGAAGACTATCAATAACTGACTCGCCTAAACGCAATTCCAATACTATCACAGATACAATATTAAATTATAAATCCTACCTCACTGTAGTTTGAAGTAACGATCACAACAATCTTAGATGAAGCCTTGTTATTACTTGAGTGCAATGGTATGTACTTTGACACAATGGATCGCTATCTTGTATGATTTCTGTTCATCGCCACGTAACCTTTTCCAAAACTTTTTCACACTTGAACCACGGATTATATTTACATTCCTCAAATTACCACACCTCTTACTCTAACTTCTGATATTTAAAAGCTTCCTAATTTGCATCTTTCTTTTACGCCTCATTTCTTGGTGTTGGTTGGAAAAGAGCTGGCAATTCTGGCACCAAAGAACTCAAAGAACATGTTAAAGAAAAGACGCGAAAACCCGTCACACCTTGTTTGGTTTCTACAATTACAAAAAAAAGTTGCTATGCACTTTTATAATTTTTTTTGACAAAACCTCGTTTATTTTTATTTCATATATTCATTTATTAAGCGCAGGATGGTAGCAAAAGTATTTACTGAATTCCAGACTGAAATCAGTATATTTGTTTAAAAATAGTTCTGACTTAATTGCGCATTTTTGTTTCAAATTTATTCAAATACTTTTTGATTTTACTAAAAAAACATCTGAACGAATAACTGAATTTATCAAAGAGTGCACCGGAGGCATTTAAAAAACACTGACAGTTTCAATATCAAGTCATATATTTTTCAATATATGCATGAAACAAATTTTATAGAAATGTTTTGTTACCTCTGCATTTGTGACATTATTACCTGCAAAATATAATGTTGCCATTGCAAAGATTTTAACAAGAAAGCCAATTTTTCTCGTCTTAAAATAGATCCTCAAGATAAAGAGTCATTAAAAAATTTGTGCTTAGTGGTAAAGTGAGATGAGCAAATTTATATTTTTTAAATATAACATTTACAGGACAAATCGAACAAGTTTTTTTTTATCCATGTTTTTATTTTACTACGAAACAATCAAGATCTCAATCGTCTTGAAACAACATATTATTCTTAGATATTTTTCAGCTGGAAGACACGAGGGTTAAATAAAAATTAGTTCCCCCATAAAATGCTCGCTTCTCTACTGTTAGTTTTCTTTATCAGTAACCATTACAGAAACAAAACAAAAAATATCTCGCAATTCATCCCGGCTCGATATCGATAGCAACATTGACATATTTGATTGCTGGATTGATAGAACTTTTCCCTAAATTTTTAATGTATCGTTCTTAAATAATTGAATTTTTTATTGAAGCGGGCAATGACTGGGCCATTCATAAATGTCCAGCGGGCCACAAGCAGCCTGCAGGCTGAGAATCACTGATCTACATGATCCCACGGGGACTTGAAATACGATTTACATTCAGGGAATGGTCTGCCATTCACACTTGCAAACAATCAGCAAAAGTATATCTTTATTTGACTATAGTACACTACAGAGATTGAAAGAAAACTATGGAAAACCATATGATATTTATCATCATGAAATGAAACATGAACATTAAATTCTTTTATATTTGTAATAGTATTTTATATAATCTGTTTTTGCAGTTATATTAGCATATTGAAAGCCATAATGATATTTAAATGAAAATTTCAAATGTTTGAAAAACTCAGTATTACTTTTGCAAATATTTGAAATTTTCATTTAAATTTCACTATTTCTAATACAATTTCTTCGCAATTTTATTATTCTCTCTCTCTCTTGAATAAGTTTTTAACAATTTTATCTCTTGACGGTGTTAAATTACTTCAAGCTGAGCTCAACTTCTTTCTCGTTAAATACACGTCCTATGGATTCTTTCGCATTCGTTGGGCGCGCGAATCCCTGAGATGCATAGTTAAAATAATATATGTGTCGCGTCCACAGGGTGAGCGGGAACGTGCCCCACCTTCTTCTATCTGTCTTTGATCATTCTCTCTAGGGACTAGTACTAAGGGCTCGGTAGCCCGCACTATATGTTGGGCGGCAGGGGCTCTTGAATCTGATAGACGCAGCACGCTCAACTGCGTAATTTTTAATGACGTTTTACTATTTCGTTAATTTTCATATTTTTCTGTAACACAGAATGTAGTTTTCAGGTTTATACTAAAATAACTCAGAACAAGTAACTTGCAATTTCTTTAAAATGATTTTTTCTGCTGGGAATTGAGAGTTTCTGCTGAGAGTGCCACGTAAAGACAACCTAAAAGTAACATTCATATGCATCATTTCTTGCGATTCAGGAAAGAAGACATATGTTATGTATAACTCCCTGTTCAAGGGGAATAACCAATAGAAAAAATACCATGAAATTTGAAAATGAAGTAATGTTCCCCTTGTCCGGAGATCAAGAAAAGAAGACTTAAAATTTTGATGTGTAAAATGGGAAAAGTACCCGTGCCTTGAACATTGTAAGATATTTTGCGAAGACTGCTACAAAGGATTTTAAAATGTAAACGGGCAGTGAGGTGACAATGATAACTATCCTCTACTTTCGTGTTGCGTTTTATTTAAATTAAAATTTCTGATTATATCTTAAATGTTATACTACTAAATGCATAGCATAAGTAAGCACCAAACGGAATCAAGTTTGTGCCAAAACAATTTATTAAAAAATGATTTCAGCATTAATACTATTTATTATTATTTTTTTATACACGTAGCTAGTTTTCTTCATTGAGATTATTACCAAAACATGCTTCAAAAGTCCTATACGTTTTTCAAAATTTTCAATAGACGAACTAATATGTGAACCTACTTTTTTTAAAAAAAACTTTTTTCGGTCATATTCCTGTTTTTAACTCCCTCTCTTTTAACACAAGATAACTACTTAGCCTTAAATAATTTAATCCCTAACAGCCAATTGAATGCTTGGACGCTACAAATATATACCGTAAAATCCGGCGTATAATGCGCACCCATACTTTAAAGCAGAATATTTTAATTTTTAGGTATATTCGCCGTATAGCATGCACCCCTATTTTTCGATGAAATCTGCAATATTAGTATACATTGCTCTAATGTTTTGAAGTCATTTATTCGAAGTATTATCCCCAGACTTTTGAAAAAATATTATATATATATATATATATATATATATATATATATATATATATATAACTACAACTCTTTTAGTTCATAAGTCAAATCCTTTCTTCTAAATAAACACTACTCCGATACATGTAGAAATAAAGTTTCTTTACACTCATTTATTTTCTTATTTTTAAGCTATCGTTTTTATATCCGGCGTATATCACTCATACTTAAGTCTCAATCTTCTTTTTTGCGTTAAAAGTGCGCGTTATACGCCGGATTTTAAAGTAGGTACTTTTGTCTATTATCGATTACTACAGTAGCAATCCATTATTTTGATAGGTAGGTAATAGTTAGTTTGTTTAGAAACAAACACTGCACCTTATGTCAATATTTTAGGTATAATATTACCCTTTAATGTCAAATCTCACAAATAAATTGATTAATTCATTTTCAAACGGAAGTATGAGGGGATGCATCTGAGAGATGCCACGCGCTTATGGAAGAGACTTTTTGAAGTGAACCTAGTGGAGGGTTAACATAAAGGGCAACGAGATTGTTGATGTCCTGGCAAAACATGGCGCAGCTCAACCCTCAGATTCTCTGTCCCCTCTGACTTATGCAGAGCTGTATCCCGCTACAGAGGGGAGGATCACTGAAGTATTCCTCCTGTTCACCGAAGGTTTTGAGGTAAAAGGTGGTTCTTTGTCCCTTTGATGTAGTAGGTAAGAACAAACTGCTGTTACCCGTTTCCGCAGTGGACACATTGAACATTGACCTACAATAATAAGGAGACAAATTTAACATGTGGTAAGTGCTCTACTTGACAGGCCTCTGAAGAACTTATTAATGATTGATTACCCGCATTTCACATTAGAGCAGTGTATCTCAAAGTGTGGGATACTGAACCCTCGGGGGACGTGGCAATTCGACGGGGGAAGTGGGAGTATAATGAAAAGTTGTAAGCAAAATATTATATTTAAAACAATAATTAATTTACTAAAAGTAAACAAACAAAATATATTCTGACATAATAAAAAATAAAGTACACATTTACTACACTTTGCATTTTATAATTAATTTAACATTACTGAGTTAAGAATAATTTTAATAATTACCAGTGACTCCACGGGCATGTCATATATATAAAATTATATAAAAATAACACTTATCTGGATAATTTGCACGTTTTAAAAATAATCTTATAACTGTCGATTAAAAGTTACATGATTCGCTCAGGAATGCTATCGTTTTCCACGTAGGTGCGTAAGTGATGTATTGTGGTGGTGATGGGGGGAGGAAAATGAATAAATAAGCAAATCTCTGAAATAAGTAAATCCTTCGTAAGCTTTATCATGGTCCTTTTATTGCATTCCAAAGCTTTCGGAATAATTTTATGGATAGCAGCACACAGAAAAGATCGCACTTCGGAAAGACGTATATATACGTCCGGTGCATATAATGATTTGGCTGAGTGAGATGTTTATATAAGCCCTTGGTTCTTAAGAAGTTTATGTCGTATTGTAGCTTCAGCGTCAAAGTATTGTATTATTGAATTAAATACATTGGTATTGTATGGACAAGGGGGGGATACGCGATGAAAATTATGATTGAATATTGGGTGAAAGTTTGAGAAGCATTGCATTACAGGATCTATATGAGCACCCACTGATAGTAATTGACTTTCTTAGAGTGAATGAAGTTATATACTTGATCTGGCACAGCTAGGCATGAAGGTAAGCAACGAGAAACAACAAATTACTTCAAAAACTTCAAAGAATGTTAGAGATATATATTTAATACTTTCTACTTCATTAAATACGCTTATCTACGAAAAATGATATTAGTTTTATTAAGATTCAAACTTAGGTAAGCAATTTCAGAGCTTATATATATATATATATATATATATATAATAAATAACGTTTCTGGACGCTTTAAATGATTGTTTTAACATAATTTAGTTTACAGTTCTACAAATAAATTTATAGCATATCAGTCCCTATTCTTAACACATTTTATACTTTTCCCTTGTTAAGTTGCTTCGGAATAATTAGTTTATATTTTGCCAAAATGGATTAGCATTAAGGTTGATATCACGTAGGCAATATAATAACATTGCATAATAAAAGTTAATTTCTTATGTATATATAGGTATGTGCATTCCACAAAAGTACTTTTGTTTTGTATCATTTCTGTAATTTTGTGTGTATCTGTAAATTCTACAATACGACTTAAATTTGCCATTTAGTAAAATGTTACTGATTAATGGGTTCACTGTACAAAACCCCATTGTCTTAATTTTAAATATTAAACTATTCTTATAAATAAAATAACATTTAACTTCATTTAGGATACTTCTTTGATTAAGAAAACTCAGTCAAATTTCAGCATAGAGTGTATTGAAAATAAAATCGAGAAAGAAATTGTAATAATAATAAATCAGTCTAATAGCTTCATGGAGTGTGTGTGTGTGTTTCAATTTTACAAAATAAATATTATCTAATAATTGTAAGTCTTTTATAAACTGATGCTTACTACCGAGTATTATCTAAATTAATTTACTTGGTAGGAGATAACAAAACATCCTTTTTGTAGTAAACTAAACAAAAGATATATTTATAATTATCTCTGAGGTTTCTTAGTTTATATTAGTAAGCAATTTTATTACTGATTCTTTATTTTAAAAAAAAACTACTTTTTTCTTATGTAATATAATGTGATAGAATATTGAAATATTTCATTAATTACAGTTTTCAATAATCGTGAATATATATTCACATTTTTGGTAGAAATTGTATATAAGCTCCTGTAATGTTCACTTAGTTTTCTTTGATTCATTTCATTTGGATTATCGCTTTTCTTTTATTAGACATTTATTTTCTATTATTTATTCAAATAACAGTGTAGGCTACGAAGACACATGGAATTAAAACTAAGAGAATTTATTTTTAAAAAATATGATTTTTTTTATATAGAGGAAAGGAACAACACACACACACATACACACACACACACATACACACACACGCACGCACACACACGCACACACACACATGTGTGTGTATATATATATATAATGTGGAATACTACAAGGAACATATATCGCTCGTTAAATTATTAACAATCAAGTATATCTCTTGTGGAATGTTACAACCAGTGAGCTAGACAAAAGTGAATAAAGATAAAGGTAAGTTAGTAGCTGACAGAAAGGAAAATTAAGAATATAAAAAAATACCATTAACACCTGCCGGTGCGTCACCTTTGTTAACCAAAGACAGTAAGCTCCATAAGAGAAATAACGGTTTGCTAAGCTATCTTGAAATCTGACCTTTCTAAAGAAGGTAAACCCCTGGAGGGACAGTAAAACGAATAAAAGTTCGATATGGATTTTACATCTTAATTTTTTTTATCGTGGGCGTACTAGGCTTGAGGAAACTTAGCTCTCAAACGTTCTATTATTATATTTTTAAACATATTTAAGGTCATGGGATCATAAATTTGTATTAGATAACTGGTAATAAATATATTTTGAATATAGATGCTAGTTAAGTGTATAATTTATTGTATGAGTGTTTCAACATGTTTGAGCAAACATGAATCTTTTAATAAATAACTATTGAATATTATTAATCAACATTTCTCTTTACTCATTATACTATATATATTTACATAAAAGTTATAAAATAGAGAAATCCGAAGAAATTTCATATGTATTAAGGACTTCGTAATTTTTTTTAGTTTATTTTCATTAACTTTTATTACTTCGTGTAGCTGGGCCGTGGGTAGCCTAGTGGTTAGAGCATCGGACTCCAGACCGGAAGGCCTGGGTTCGATGCTCGATGTCACCAAATACCCTCCGAGTGCACACGGAGTACGTGCTCGTTAAATCAGTGGGTCCGTAGTCTTGTGGGCTTATTCACTAGCGCAGGAACTGGAGAATATTTCCCTCCCCTTCAGTTCACTTGCTGAAATTGTGGAGGTGGAGATAGAGGTCGTGTCGCCATCTATCGTCCCTTCGGGGAAGTTTCACTGAGCTTAAATCGCACTGTCACCTGTATGGTGCTCAAGGCCAACGACAGGCGTACCTCCTGCCCATGCCACGATGGATTTCGTGGGCCTCGTTCTGACTACGTCAGACAGGTGGCATTAGCCACAACAACAACAACAACTTCGTGTAGCTTGAAAAAGAATTACAATTATTATAAGAAGAGCATTTTTTTTATAATTCGTAATTTATTTCACATCATAGTTGGATAAGTTTTTTTAGACTTGAACTTCTATTTCGATTTCTAGAAAAAGGTATTATCGAAAGAAATTCACATTATTTTTATAGACGTTATTCCATAATAAATAACAGCCTAATTTTAAAACTTCTGACCGTAGAAGACCATTACTTTAATGGAAATACATTTTTTTAAAAAATCTATAAGTTGAGTAATAATCTATTTTTATGAAGCATAAATCATGAAGAGCTTTTATTTCTTACACATAAGGTCTGTTCCAAAAGCATCCTACCTTTGGCCAAAACAATATCTTAGTTACTATACAGGATTAGGATCCTAATCAAATTCAAAGTAGGCTTCTTACGCCTTCACTTCGTTAGCCCAACATTCGTTCTACTGTCGAAAACATGTCTCAAAAGCTTTTTTTGGAATGGTGTTCAACACCTGCGTCGCATTTTGCCTTATTTTGTCTTTACTTTGAAAGCGGGATCCTATATATAACATTTTCATTTTCGGAATTATGCAAAAGTCAAGGAGCCAGGTTCAGCTTTGATAGTGTCCTGTAATTCCAGAGCAAATGCAAGAGAAAATTTCCTTTTCTACCGACAGAAGCTTGAGAAGAAATTTCGCAGCCACACAAATCAATTCAATTCAAAACAATTTCGCATGATCACACAAAATTGCATGTAGAGAACATGTACTGATCTCAACCTGCTCTCAACAATCTCTCGTACGGTTTAAATATGATCTTTCATTGTTTTATTTTCCACCTTTCTAACAACGGCTGCATTTCGAGCGGTTTCTGGCTTCCCAGAACGCTGGTGACTCTTTACCCAGGTATGGTCATTTTTGAATCGGTTAAACCTCTCCTTTATTTATGTGACTCTCATAGCATCTTCTCACAACACTTGCTGAATATAATGAATTGTTTCACTTAGAAAAATCACGAATATTTTTACAAAACATTTGAAGCAGTACCTCTGTTACAGTCATTCGGTCATCTTTAGAGAAATAAAAATCTGACGAACAAGTACATCAGCACTTCACTTGATTACCTACAGGAAACGACTGGTACACTAGAACAATGAGGGAACAATGAAGTGTGTATATTAAGGTGTCACCTACACCTGTGCACAGTGACGCCGCTTTAGAATCTCTACTTTTCGTGGGAAAATTCAAGGTCGTATACATTTTGAGAAAAGACCTTGTAAATCTTATATCTAATTGATGTTTAGTTATTCAAAATAGCCCATGAATTCAGTCTTCTAATATCTCTTTTTGAGTACTCCCTTTTTATTGCGATTAGTTTTTAAGCAAAATTTAGCATTTTGTTGCACAATGAAATTTTATGCCCATATTGAGTGCTTGAGAGCACCAACTGTCCATCTGAAGTTGTTCATCAAAATTCCTCATCAGCTTATCATCGTTTAATCACTTGTTTGAATTATGAGTGTTGGGGTGAAGCGAGTGAACTATTTTTTTCGGACGGAAGGATAACTGTGTGACCCACCCACGCGAGTTTTCCTGCTTCACTCCCACGCATACCTTCTACGGGGTTCACTAGCTGACCCGTCACTGTGTGCTTTTGGGACAGACTAGCTGTGTGCAGTTTCCGTGATCGTTTTTCATATTTGTATATAAATATATGTGCTGTCCCGAGATACCTGTGAGTGGAAGTAATTTCACAAAAAGAACAACAATAAGTATTTTTTATTTTTATGACGTTGGAATTAGTTTCTCAATTCACATATTTTGCGAAATTTCAGAAAGAGAATAAAACAGAAAAGAAAGAAAGAGGAGTATAAGTCATGTGCAAGAAGGAGGAAGAGTCATGCGCACTTCTAAATTCGAAGTTTATTCGGATTTGTAATGAGAGAGAGAGGCAGAAACGTGAATTACTTTATATCTTTTAATGGAAATTTCTATGCTGTAACTTTCGCCTTCAGAATTTATAAAGTGTGTTTCATAATCAGTAAGAAATATCATTATTACTTCTTGGTCTTTTTATTTCAGAATGAAATTCGACATGTAGATTGCAAAATCAGAAATAAAATTTTTATTTCGTATATTCTTAATAACATGCAGATATTCATTATATAATTGATCTTGCATTATGTTATTGACGACCTGTATTAATATATAGCATTTATTACTATTAGCATTTTATTAATGCACAATGAGATATAAATGTTCTAAAATTCACAGACACACAAAATTTTATTTATAAATACTAATTAATCATTTCATAAGTAAACAAAATATTCAAAAACACCTTCAAAAATCCATAATTTGTAATAATTCGAGCAATTATTATTAAAATATATTACGTTTTTTTTCGACAAAAAATATGACTTTTCCGACAAGGCTTTTCTGTCTAAACACAATCCTTTTTATTGGTAAGTCTTAAGAAATAACCTAAAGAAATGTCATTTTTCTTTTTATAGAATTTAACCACTCTTAATTTTCCTTTCAGCTATTTTTGGATGGAAAAATTGCTTTAACAGATGAGACACAACTACTAACTACATAACTTAAATAGATTTATACCTTTTATATTGAAAATATTATCTAAACTAAATAAATACTCTCACCTGAGGGAATTCAGTAGAATTTATCATGTACCGATATGAAAATAAAGCGCAACAGTACATCGGAGTTATTCACATTCATTCAATAAAACGCCAAAGGAATTTTCGCATAACACTATTTTGTATTTGACTCTGATGTTCTTCTATCTCGCGCAAGCTATCTGAATGAGACTAGTTTATTAATTTATTAGGTTTTCAGGAAACCTTAACGACTTTTACCTCCATAATAATGCATTTCATTCGACCGATATTAGATTTAGGTATTAACTATTAATATATATCATATTCAAAGAATTGGAACATTATATTGGTAGCAAACGTGAAATAAGTAGTATTCAATAATTAAGTGATTTTTAAGCTTTTATATTTTAACTTAGCAGCATTACTTTTTACAGAACAAATGTGATTATTCATTGTATATAGAATGGAATCATGTTTAAAGTAAAATGTTAGTCTTAAACTTTTATGATATTGAGACGACAAAATAGACAACAGCACGAATATTATATATTATCGAGAGTACTTAAATGAAAAATGCATGATTTTTAAATATCTGAGAAAATTTGCAAAATATATATTCACTTTCTATCTTTTGCAGTAATAGAGCCATATACAATTTCTTATTAATAATGATGCGTAATAATATTCCTACAAACATTCTGATATATTTTGGAATAATCTATAGTTGTTTCTCTCATAACAGGCAGATCACATCAACTAAATTTAATCGCAATTACTTTTAAAACAGTTCATTAAAATGAATGATTTTTCCCAAATTTTTTTTACCAAAATCTTATTTTGCTATAATGCATTCATGAATGATTGGCTCTAGCTTCGTATCAGGTTTTCATTCCCTAGTGTTTTCTGATAGCATTTCTACAACGATGTGATATTTTACTAGCAATTTGGTTTTTAGAATGACTAAATTATGCCACATTACAAACGTAAATAATTATTTTAAAAGAGAAATGAGTAAGTTTCCATCACTTTTTTACGTTACACAATTACCACATGCTATTTTTCAATTCCTATTAGTTTACACTCTCCCTATATATTTATATATATATATATATATATATATATATATATATATATATATATATATATATCTTGTTCAAATTTTCAATCGTTAATAAATTAATGATTTTTATTCATCCATTCAAGTTCAAATACATTTTTTTAAACTTGTAGTGAATGACACTTGATGTTAATACAGTTTTTTTGATTAATTCATTCATTAAATCAAATTAATAAATATATATTAACACACAAAAATAATAGTCCAACACCCTATATAGAAAGGACAATCATAGGTTGTGTCCCTGTAGTGTAATGGATTGCGCGTTGGACTCCTATTCCAAAGGTCGTGGATTCAAATCCCAATTGGGATGGCCTAATTTCTGAGAATATGGTTTCTATTAATTGTACTATTTTATTAGAATAATTAAGTTTAATTGATTCATAAGTCGTAACAAACGAACGAAAATAGTCGAACACTATATATTGAAAGGAAAATGGAAAATATTGCAAAGAAATTCACTTTATATTTTGCCACTTCATACTTTGATTCTGTCAAATGTATATACATATTTATATTAATTGTAACTATTTAATAAAACTAATTTAAATAAAACTTTTCTTTGTTGACCTAAGTTGGAATTGACTTTTTTTATATTACTTGTTTGTATTTAAGTTAGATGCAATCTAATCATAATTCTGAAGAAAATAAGAATACAATTGCATTATGAGACCTCTAGCGAGATTACATTTATTATGGCTTTCTTAAATGGCCACATTTCTAATCAATAGGAAAGAGGAAAAAGATAAATGTTTTAAAACCGAATGAGAGAAAAGAAGAACATATTGGGATATGCAAATGAATAGCATTTAAGCGCTTTCAAATTACACAGAAGAGTAAAAAGAAATCTCAAACTGTGAATAAAAGGAAAGTAACGCAGCGGCTTTTTTATTTGTGAATCGTTTTTAAATGCTGGTTATTTGTAAGAATATGGTGTTATGCCTCGTAAAAGAAGGATTAAATTCTACAAGAACAGGGCGTAATTCGATAGTTGCTGTAGTTTATCGTTCCTCAATATTGCCTCTTGCATCGGGCGGAGTCCAACGATTGTCATCGAATGGTTCAGAAGAATCACGCCATGCAAGATTTCAACTGCCTCCCTTCGCTAACACCCGATAGAACAAACATATGAAATCAGCCTGACGTGAGTGAATGAATATTAACGTTGCACTGTTCAGCTACACGAGGGCTTTTGGCGACAGACAACGTAATTTTGAATCATGGTCAAGTGACGTGGACGACACCTGAGCTGGCACCTCCGCTTCTAACTACCACACCAACGGGAGGACGTCTCAGCTCTCGACAGATTTAACGTGCATCGCTGCCCTACACGGCATATATTTAATGATACTGGACTCGAATTCACGACATACCTAACATGATCCGATACCTTGACCACTGACTGGGCTATCGCAGCTCCCAAATCTGCCAAACAGGATCGGATATCCATATGCTTGAATCAGGTAGTAGATTTGTTTGCAGCACAAGTATTCGCAAGGAAAGCGTGTCAATGTCTGAAACTACAAGGTCTGTGTTTATATTTTTGTTTTAGAATACCAACTTTCATTTATATATAGTTTGAATCTGTTTTTATATTTCCTTACTTCCTTTCCTCAGAATTTATTCATTTTAAATTATTGGATGGATCTGAGCATAAAATAAAGTTTATATAACATTGAAAATGGAATACACACTTTATTTGAAATAAGACGCATTTGTAAATTTGAGGTTCCATGCTGTTCAAGTAATTAAGGAATAAATTAAAAAAATTGTCGAATAAATTGTACATGGGATTCTCAAGATTTTTTGGATGAAATTTTTACAAATCTCTTTTATTAAATGAAAGTAATGTACCTAAAATTATTAGAATTTTAGGAAAATTGTTGGCTCAACGTCATTGTATTAATAATTTTGTGTTATAAGTTGTTTGTCAAATAAATGATTAATGAGAACCTTTTATTTTAACCTTTTTTTAGAGAACTTAGAATAAATCTTTTATGTTTAGATCACAGATAAAAAGAATGATTTTGTTTGTTTATTTATAATTTTATTGATTATTTATAATTTAATGTGTAGTTAAAAATGTTTTATAACTATATTAAATATTTATTACATGAGATATTATTATGTTATAAATGCTCAGTAAGAAATCAAAGAAATATTCTCATTACAGTAAGATTCTAATTACTATTTAACTATTAAGTATTTTGATATGTATTTTTTATGGTATAATGTATTTTACTTTGTAAAATTTAATTTAAAAAGGCTAAAATCTTGATAAAGGAAATCCATAACTTACTTCAAATAGAATGATATGTATACTTTATAATTTCTTCCGATGAAATTGATGCTCTTAATGAGGAGTGAATTAATTGGTTGTGTAACTTCTGGAGCAGATAACGAGATTTCCTTGACACTTTCATCCCATCTCCTTGAAAAGTACATAAGATGTTGTTTAACTTCTTCGTAAAAGATCGATTGTACAAACTTTTTTAAAGTACTTGCTTTATTTTCTTCCAGAAATTCAATCGATTCTTTTAAAGAGAGTTAAAAAGAAATAGAATTAATTAATTTTCACACTTTAGATCCATACTCTACGGATACTGAGAAGAAAGATAAGACATTTTAAGAACAAAAAGCACAAACGCGAATTATGTTTACATATCATGAAGTGTTTATGTTCTACACTGCTGGACAATTGCTAAGGACGGATAACACTATCATCCATAGCAACCACAAAATGAAAGAAAGCAAAATGTGGAAAATTAGAATAAGTGCGGGATATTAGTAAGAAGAAGAATGAGTATGCAAATTTTTTTTCCACGTCTGTTCATCACGTGATAGCGTTCATAAGAGCTTTAAAGGTTTTGACGCGTGTGGACAGTTGTTGTTTCAAGTCAAAGTTTTACAGGAAAGATTTAATAGACGAACTTAAAATTTTAGGCATGTCTTCCCGACATCACATAGAGGATTTTATGCGTGGCCGAATTATTGGAAAGATCGAAGAAGGGCGAAAAATAACAGATGTTGCCAGGGAGTTTGACATCGCTCATGGCGTTGTTTCACGGCTGTGGAAGTCATTTAAAACTACTGGAATGTGTAGTAGACGGCACGGGGGAGGTCATGTTAGAAGTACGACGCCTGCAGAAGACAGATATATCGTCCTATCAGCAAAAAGGAACAGGCGCACCACAAATCAGCAGGTGGCAAATCAGTTTCTTGCTGCCTCAGGAAAGCAGATCTTCCGAAAAACTGTTGCCAGATGTTTGAGGGGAGGAGGACTATACGCACGAAGACCTGTTGTGTGTGTCCCATTGATCAGACAGCACCATAGTACCCGTTTGCAATGGTGTCGTGAGCCTCACAATTGGACTGAACAGGACTGGGCATGCGTACTATTCTCAGATGAGAGTAGGTTCAGTCTGTCATCGGATTGTAGACGCCAACTAATCTGACGCGAGAGTGGTATTGCTTATCGTCCAGAAAATATCCAGGAAAAGGACCGATATCCGACATGCAGTATCATGGTGTGGGCCGGCATCATGATCAATGGCCGCACGCGCCTACATGTGGTTGCGAATGGGACTATGATGGGCCAACGATACATTGATGAAGTTCTACTTCCTCATGTTCGTCTTTTCCGTGGTGCTGTCGGTGATAAATTTGTTTTTATGGACGACAACGACACATGTCATCGAACACTCGCTGTTCAGGATTGTCTAGACAGCGAGGGTATTCAACGTCTCGTATGGCCAGCGCGTTCTCCAGATCTAAACCCCATTGAAAATGTGTGGGATGCTTTGAGAAGGCAAGTTGCTGGTCGAAATTATCCTCCGACAAACAAGAACACCCTCATCCGTGCACTCACAGAGGAATGGGATAAATTGCCTCACAGCTGCTGGATAATGTTGTGCAAAGTATGGTACGATGTGTGGAATGTTGCATCTCACTCCACGGTGGACATATCCGTACTGATACCTTTCTTTAAGGTGCCTGCTGACTTTTAGATGCATTGTTCCATTTCTCCGTACGCAGATCAAATGAACATTTTTTTTTCTTTCAGATGTTTCACAGCTTTTGTACTTTCCAGAACAATAAATATTCTTTATTCTAATGTCTGAACAGTGTGGCAACTATATTTTATCCTACTAGGCCTCATGTCTCTCTTAATGTTATGCTACATAGCAATTTGTGATCAGTCTTTAGCAATTGTCCAGCAATGTATATATATATATAACCTGCAATCCTGGTTCCTAAGGTCAGGAGTTTGTTATTATACTATGTGCCTTCTTCCTTATTTTAGTTATCTTAGGTATATAACTATATGTTTATTTTTATATTTTCGTTTATATATTTGTGTATATGTATATATGTGTATAAATTTATATATATATGTGTATGTATATGTATATAATTATATATTGAATTTTTATATTGGATTATATATATATGTATATATGTGTATAAATTTATATATATATGTGTATGTATATGTATATAATTATATATTGAATTTTTATGTTGGATTATATATATATACATATATATATATATATATGTATATATGTATATAATTATATATTGAATTTTTATATTGGATTATATATATATATATATTGAATTTTTATATTGGATTATATCTATATATATAAATATATATATATATATAAATATATATATGTATATATATAAATATATATATACATATATATAAAATATATATATAAATGTATATATATAAATATATATATATATATATATAAATATATATATATATATATAATATATATATATATATATATATATATATATATATATATATATATATATATATATATATATATATATATATATATATATATATCGGATTTTTTAATTTGAACTTTCGGATTTCAAAAATTTTTTTATTTGAACTTTCGGATCTCAAATATTTTTAAGTTGAACTTTCGGATTTCAAATATTTTTATACATATATACAACTATTTTTTCTACCTATACAACTATTTTAAAGATGGGTGCATCATCTTGGATGTTTGATTCACTTATATTATGCACTGAATTGTTTTTAAATTTTAATATTTTAGTGTTGTAATTTCTTTCAGAATGCGTTGGCGAATAGTTTAATTTTTCAAGTATAATGGTTTAATTTTAACTTTTTATTCTTTAATTTTTAAAATTTTTTTTGAAATTTGGATATTTTCCAATTAACTTACCAAGTTGCAATAGGGGGATGGTTGGCGCCATCAAACTAGTTCAACCCCACTTATCGGTCCTAAGTCCGAGATTGCTCTTGGATATTTTATAAATTTTTATTTTATTTTATAATTTTTTAATTTTGTTTGGAAACGATGGAATTTTATCTTTTTTCTTCGCCATTGATATTTTGAAATGGGATTTAGTATTATAAGATTCATATATTTCAATTTTTCAATTGATAATTGTGATTGATTTTATATATTTAAATATATATATATATATATAACGTTGATTTTTATCAATTTTTAATATTATTTTTATCACTTGAAAATATAACAATAAATAAGTTTATTATAACTAATCTCTAAACGGTGCGCAATATTTTTTCGGTAACCCGTCTTTAGCTAACTCAAATAGATTCAACTTTCGTCCCATACGCGAGCATGCAACATATATTTGCCCATTCAAGAAACCTGGATTTTCAAAGTTCAAGTCCCAAATGGACATTGTTTGCCTTTAAGATTTATATATGGTCATCGTGAAAACCAAAGGAATTGGGAATTGACGCCTTTTGAAGAGTAGTAAAGATTCTATCGATGTCAGTTGAACACGTGGCAATAGAACGATTTCGAATTTAGCCTTTACAGCAATGGTTCTCAAACTTTCACTACTGGCAAACCAATTTTCAATCATAATTTTTATCGCGCCTCCTCCAAAATAATAATATATTGACTGCAATAATAATGCACTTTGGCGGTAAAGCTACAATACGATCATAATTATAAACCGTAAAAATTAACAAGGTAAGTATTAAATTTTGTATATGTAACTATTAAGTAATATATATTATGATTTTTTTTACTTTTTAGTTCGATTCACTACAAAAGCGTTTTTTTTTTTTTTTTTAGTTTGTTTTTAAACTATAATTTATTTTATAATTATTTTTACTATACACGATAAAAATCACAACTCCATTGAATAATTTAATTATATGAAAACATACTTACCTACTCTTTCAAGGACTTTTCAATTTTTCTTTGAAAATTTGAGAAAAAATCCATAAAAACTAAAGAAAATGTTCCAAAATGTGCGTGACCTTAATAAAAGACGTAAATCACAGACAATTTTCGCTAATAATACAAGAACGTTGTTTTCCAGCAAAACTGTCATATTTTGTTCACGTTATTGCAGTTTTGCTGTCATTTGATGATCTACAAATAACATTTTGAACTTTTTCTTCCTGTCTCTTTTTCACAAGGCAAAGTGTTACATTTATGGCTTCATAGTTTTCTTCATAGATTTCTTTAGGTAGTACTTGAAAATTTCAAGTCAACTCAAGCGTTTTATGTTTATCGCTTTTCTCATATTTACTTTCTCTATCTTGATTAATATGCATTTTCTCAACAGGTTCTTGAATTGTTTGACCAGTTTTAACTTTCTTCATTAGAGATTACAGATGCCCATTTTTTTATATTCTGCTCATTTTCATTTATAAACCATAATAAGTCGTACAACACAGCAATCAAATATGTTTCAGAATACTCATAACATAACATCTTGACCAAATAATCCTTCAAAGTGCTTAATATGCTTATCTATATATCATAAAACCCATTCACATGGAAAAAAAAGTAACAGAAAAATATTATTTACAACTTTTCTAAAAGAAAACGTGATGGAGTGAAACATATCAATAAGTTTGAAGGTCAAATATATGATAATCAGAAGTAGTATTTCAAGGGATAAAAGAAACGTAATAAAAAATTCTCTCATCGTAGGACTTCAGCAAAGCAAACAAAATGTCTTTTATTTGGTTATAGGATCAAAGATAGCTAATGAGCGTTTGAAGTGGAATCTTTTATTTTTGATGATTACCAGATGATATATATACATATATATAAATTTTATCAGTGTAAATGAGTTACGTTAGAAAGCATTTTGTTTTACTTCATTCCAAAAATTAATTTTTTAAACCTTTTATTTTCAATATGCTCGCGCCCCACCGCAGGGTTATCACCCCCCCGCTGGAGGGTGCGCCCCACAGTTCGAGAAACTCTGCTTTTTAGTAAAAATGTTAGTTGGAAGAAGTTTCCCGGTAATTCTTTTGAAGAATAAACATATACCGTTGCATAATCTAGATGAATTTAAGTTACGCAACAGAAAAACCAGTCAACCAATATTCAACCGAATATTGTGTAGTGACATTCCTGATATATCCAAAGAATTCAAGAACTCAGTTGGAAAATTTACGTTTCGTTCTGATCACCAATAATGTCGATTGATTCAAAACGCATTGGATCACTTGGAAATAACTCTATAACTGGAAGTTAATTTCATTAATATCAACTTTTTTCTGCTTAAATAATATGACTACCAAGTCAACTACTATCTAGATAATTAAACAGTATATCCGGGAAGACATTCTCAATCATAGTTCCGTTTTTTGTCAACAACAGTGCAGAAATTGTCTGGCTATTTGATACATTTTTTTTGGGATGCAGTTCTACGTCACCGTTTCCAATATCCAGCATTGGTTACTCCGAAGTTAATATTGGCTCCGATTGATCAATTTGCAATTGTACTCGTGTGTTTAAGGTCAATCGAGGTGTTTCGATTAAACTATAATTTAAAATCAATCGAAGGGATGAGATATATATAGGTAAAAAAAAACTCGTAATGTAATGTCAAATAGTTTTGAAGAAAAGATACATACACTCAGGCAACATTTTGGAATTAAAAAAATAAAAGTATATATAAAAACATATTTGTCAGTGCGGATGGCCAGTCAGTAAACATTTTATAGCATTTGCTTATTTTCCTTTGTTTTTAAAAGTAATCATATATGTAAGAGTCTTTACAAAAAGCTATAGCTCGTATATTTCACTTTTGTCAAAATAATAGAATAACAAAACGAGTAAATGAGTTCATATTAACGTCACACTATTCAGCTACTTGAGGGCTTTTGGACGGACCTTGCAATTTTGAACCATGGACAAGTGACAAGGACGTCACCTGAGAGGGCACCTCCTCTCCTAACTTCCACACCACACCAAAAGGAGGACGTTTGAGCATCCACGAATTTAACCCTCGTCGCCCACCTACACGGCGGAGCTAGGCTCGAACTCATGATACGCCAGCCACGATTCCGTCACCCGGACTACTAGGCTACCGAGGGCACAATAGAATAATAAAAACATGCTGCCAAATCTAATAACATAAGCTTATTAAAGTATTAAGAGAGATAGAATTAAAATAATCGTCTGCGCACAATTTGTTAAAAAAGGAAATAAAAATAAAGGTATAGTAAAGATATAGTTAATAAAAAATTGCAAGAAATTTTTCGTGTTACTCAACTACACCTTTAAACTGGGTCAATATTGTTAGCAAATATATGCAATTCAACCAGAGAAAAAACTCAGAATAAGAGAAACAACTTATGGATTTCAACAGAGAGTACCAAGTTTCAAACTATTTCTGGAATGTTTTGACTATGATATGAAATAGTCAGGCATTGGTAAACTGCCTATGGTTTTATTTGATATGGTAACTCGAATAAATAACGAATATTTGTATATATATTTGAACAAGCAATGCATGTGAGAGAATTGGTACATCAAAACAGATTTGAAGCTAAAATTATAAAATGCCAAAGTTTGAAACTCTCGACGAGAAAAACGCATTTCAAAAGTCACTAATAACTTACTAATTCGGAAATTATTATTGTACAAAGTAAGAAATTTTTTGCTGGAAATAATCCACAAATTTTAAAACGAAATATAATTAGCCGATATAAATTCTTGAAATTAATAACTTTTATTCAAAATTTCATACACTGAATAGAATGCGTATTAAAAGAAACAGGTAATAGGGACAAGTATTTATATATAAAATAAAACTTTATTTTCAAAATATAAAATATTTTATTTGAGCTTCAAGAAACAACAGAATTAAATAATCATGTTTCGTTGTGTAATATGAATAAAATACATTGGCACTATGTTATACATAATGTATACGTTAATGAATAAAATTTATCCCTCTTTCCATTAATAAAATAGACCTTTAATAGTTGTACAGTTAGACTGTGAAGTGATTTCCATTTACATCATTTTATTTATTTGAAATTTACGAATGGGAACTATTATTGCATTACTTAAGTAATTTTATTTTGATTTATTGATTATAAAAATATATTCTTTCCTTAGAATTTGATTTTAATACAGAAAATAAAACATTCTACAAGATTCAATTTACATTTTAATTCTATTGAATATATGTTTGGGTAAATCCATGTTATGATTATTTATAATTAAAAGGAATTGATCGAAGTGTTTGACAGCAAAATAAAACGCAAGAATTGTAGAATATACTTATTCATGCCCAAATTCAAGATTCCTAATATTAAAAATATCTAAATGTATCAGCTAAGAAAGTTTTTTATTAGTATTTTAGTTGGTGATCACTTAAAAGAACGTAATTAATAGTTAATATTTACACTATTAAAATTGGAAGGTGATCAAACGTATCTATCTATTTATGTGCGTCTATCATGTCACGAACCGCATGACGCAGAAACTGGCCGAAGGTACTAAAAGATTGGGAATGATCCGAGGAAGCTGTTGTGACCATTTATGTTATGATATTGCAATTAGTTAAAAAGATAGTAATTAAAAACATGAAAAACATTAAACTCAATATTGACCTGCATTGTTGTTACAACGTTATTTTTATAAAAATGACGTATATTGGTGTTTAAAACTGATTTTCAGGCAGCATTTTTACAACAATGTAGACGAATTGTGATTTTTATCATTTTTAATTAATACTAGTTGCATGGCCCGGCGTTGCACGGGCTTTGTCGAGTGCATAACTTTTAACAATGAAAATTTCTTCTTCCCCTCTCAATGCCATTGCTACCTGGTTTATGTGTGATTTCTATATCAATGTCACTAAAATTCCCTTTTTCGAAATATCTTCCACCTCTTCGCCCCGTCAGATGGTTTGTTTCTCATCTACTTATCCCGGCGTTGCACGGGCTTTTCTGCGAGTTTAAACTTATTCTAATGGAAATTTCCTATTTCCCTCTCAATGACAGCTCTTCTGGGTGAGGCTGTGTACGCGATATGTGTGATTTCTATACCTATGTCATTAAAAGTATTTTTTCCGAAATGTCTTCAATTTCTTTTCCATTATAGACAAGTTTCTTTCCCTCTTCTTAGCACTGGCGTTACACGAATATTTTTGTCTATAGACAAAGTCTCTTCTCGCCTTTTTCCCCCCCAGTGTAAAGATATTTCTTTGAACTTTTATTTTCGATTTGTAATTTACAAAACTAATCTAATTTTATTCACCAAAAAAGACAATGTACAATTTTATTATGAAATAATTAATTTTGTAGTGAATATTAAAAAAAAACAATATTAATTTAATTCTTTAAAAATTATATTCATTTTTATTAAATAATGAATGAGAATAATTCTTACCAATAACTATTGAAGCGATTGCTTATTTCTGTATGTTTGATTATTCTATTAAAAATATGTAACTGTGAGAAAAATGTATGGGAGAGACGTGTGTTTGTATTCACTGTATAAAGAAAGATTCAAAATGTAAATAACACACTATCTGATGAAAACATTTCAACATTTTCTTATACTTTTAAGTTATTCATTCTAAATATCTCTTTATTATTCAAAAATAAAGCAAAATATCAGTTGTAGTGTATCAGAAAGTTGTCTTTTTGCACATGCTCCACAAGCCTCAAACTGGTCAATTCTGTCATAAGTCTATCACAATTAGTTATTAATGGCATTTGGTGATTTTCACAAGTTTTTTCGTTGCATTTTTAAGGATCTTTGAACCGAAAAAGTGATTTTTTTAAAAATATTTTCTGTGCAAAAAAAAGCAGAAAAATAGAAAATTTTCAAACTTACGAAATTCCATAAATTTTTATTAAAGTTTTATATTATTTCATCTCAGTCTAACTTGCCAGTGATGAAAAGATACACAATGTACCAATCTACTTGAAAAAATAGTTGTGTAACTGTCTTTATTTTTTTCTTTTTTTGAATTTTAATTCAAGAAAATCCATAGACATTTGTAAAAAATGTAAAAAATTATAGAAATTGGAATTCTAATAATATATTTCAAGTTAATCACTTGTTACAAGCATTTATTTTTCAATCAAAGTTAATATAGTCAGTAGAACAACCAAGTTTGGCTGAAAACCGATTTTTGACTCCAAATTTTGTTATTGTTGTAACAATAATATTCTTACAACAATGCAGACAAATCAAAGTTAGCGCCAAATAACCCGTTTTTTAACATTTTTAATTAATATCTTTTTAACTAATTACTATTTCGGAATATAAATAGTCAAAACGGCTTCCTAGGATCATTCCCAATCTTTTGGTACCTTTGGCGAGTTTCTGCGTCGTGAAAAACACAGACATACATAGATTGATACGTTTGTTTACCTACGGATTTTAATAGTGTAGATTTTTTCTTAAATAATTATAATTTCGGATTTTAATAGTCAAAAATGGATTCCTCGAATCATTCATATTGATCTTTTGTTACCTTCGGCGTGTTTTTTCACTCAGAGAGATTCGTGAGAAAATAGCCACACATAAATAGGTACGTTTGTTAATCTATGATTTTAAAAACACGCAGCCCAAAATAATCAGTCATTTCAATAGCTAACTGATGTAAATTAATATTTTTTTTTTAAAAAAACCTAAAGATTCATTGTTTTTTTTATTATTTATTACTAAATTAATTGTTTAATAATAAACTCGTACATTCTTGTGAATAAAACTGGATTGGCTTTGTAAATTATTAATCAAAAATAGAAATTAAAATGAAATAAATGATCTTATCCCGGGGTAAAAAGAGTTTTATACTTGAAAAAGTCCGTGCAACGTTGAACTAAACGGATGAAAAAGAAACCTGTCTGACGAAGGAAAAAAAACAGCGGAAGAAATTTCAGAATTTAAATGGCATATATATATAGAAATTTTTCACATCACGCATGCATACATACCCAGAAGTGCTGGCGTCCAAAAAAGAAAGAAAAAGAGGAAAAATTTACCTAGGAATATATATATATATAAAGTTATACCCATGCACACCAAGAAGTGCTGACACGAAGAGGGGAAGAGGAAATTCCCAAGCCAAATAGCCACACACTTGAAGAAGCCCGTGCAACGCCGGGCCATGCAGCTAGTACATCAATAAAATGTATACCGAAATGATACAAAACAAACAACAAATAAAAGGGAAACAACAATAGAAAACAGTCTTCCTATTTTAAAAGTACTTAATTGTTAATAAAGTTCAGTTTTGTATATTCAGTATGAATTTAAAACTTTATTTTTTATAGCTTTCGATATAGCGATTGTTACGGAGGCACAATATTTCTTGGAGTTTTTAAGTTCTTGTGTAAGATTGTGGAAACTTGAATAAATTTTAGATATAAGTTTAATTAATTCAATTGCAAAAAGTATTATATTAATTTTAATTATTCAATATGCTTGATTCCTCCGAGATTGAATAGCACTATTGTTTATTTCCGTTTAATAAAATAACATAACTGAAGAAAAGAATAAATATACTTACATCAGCATTTAACATATTTTATAGATATACAGTCACACACCTCCGTACAAAGAACCTATATTTTCTGAATTTTTCCTTTTTGTGAACTTTTTCTGGAACAAAGAACATTTTAATATTTTATTCGTAAAATAACCTCCAAATAGTGGCGTGCATTTTCTATTGAACGAGCTTTTCCGCTTGTGTTAGATTTCCCCCCTCCTTTTTTAAAAATATTTTAGGACATTTATCATTACCGGGTGCGTAGTACACCCAGAGAATTGCCGTAATTTTCAAACTAAAGTAAAATGAACAGATTTTAAAAGCGATTAAATTTAAGGACGCATGTGATAGGGTATGTTTAAAACTACAGATTATAAAGTACTGTATGTTTAAAATTGTTCGTAGGCTTAAAATTAGAAAATTTCATTACAAAAAATAATTAATTTTAAAATGAAATGATTTTTTATAGTTGAAAATACAATGTATGTTTTTCTTGTTTTCCTTAAAATGTTTTTTCCTTAAAATGTTTTTTCCTTCCCTTTTTGATGGGTAAGATATATAAAATAAATAGAAATTAATTTACAAAAAAGTGTAAATAATTACTTTTTTAAAATAGAAAAATGTTTATGAATTTTAAATTTTTTTATGGAGTTTCTATATAAAATATATTAAGGTAAGTACGTTGCAAAACTATAAAAATACAGCAAAAATAATTTTTTGAAAGTTTATTTTTCAAAATATTGAGAAATTTGAACCAAAATATTACAAAAATTTTCTCTTTAGCCAACATCTCTAAAAAAGTATATATTATAATCGCAAATAAAATTTTTACAGGAATACAATTCTTTAATGTTTAATTATGCTGTCTATTAAAAAAAAACTCAAGTTTTATAATAAGATTATGAAATAGAGAATGTTTTTTTTAAAAAACTTTTAATAATAACATTATAAAATAACATTATAATAATTTAATTCAAAAATTATCCTTAGCTTTTAGCAGAAAGCATTCATTATAAAACAAAGAAAAGTTTAGAATGCTTATTACAAAAATAGACTAAAAAATAATTTTCGATTTTTTTGAAGAAAACGATGATTTTTAACCAGCCAGATACCCTTAAAAGATGAATTTCTATGTAGCAAATTTTCCACTTGACGAACTTTTTTTTGGGATTTAGCAACTTCGTTAAATAAAGGTCCAACTGTATTTATTTATGTATCATTCTATTGTAGCCAAAACAATTGAGCATTACACATACTAAAGAGATGAATTACCATTTTTTAAACTGCTGTAACATTTGAAGTACCATACTGTCAGATGTTATGAGAAAAGAATGTTTAACTTATTGTTTTAAAATTCACCATTACTAAACTGGTGGAGATTAAGCTAGTTAAACTTGATGTTGTTAAATTGTTCTGTTTGACACATCTTTTTCATTTCGATTCATCTTTATCCTCCGGCGTATATGCTTCGCTCAATCGGTGCATTTAGTATCCCGTACATATATATACAATCGAACCTCCATAAAACAACCTCTATATTACGAATTTTTCTATATTGTGAACTTTTTCCTGGAACCTAGAACATTTCTCGATTTTCTTCGTAAAATAACCTCCTTATAACGAAGTGCAGTTTCTATATATCGAACTTTTTTTTTCTTGCAACTCAATTTTTTTCCTCCGTATTTTTAAAGTATTTCTGAACATTTCAATTGGATCTCTATTAACACATTTTATGGTGGTCATAAATTTTTAACTGGTTTTATTAAATGCCTAATTCACCAAGAGCAATAGAATTCTGGGTGTTTCATCCAAGAAGTACAATCTTTAATCCCCATTGTGCAGTTCACTAGAAACATCTTCGATATTCTCTTTCACCCTCAGTGGAGTTCTAGTTATAAAATAACGTATATTTGGAATTACTTGTATGCTTTAAGTTATGGAAAATGTCTTCATAAAATTCATTAATTTTAATATAATATTATTTTCTTCATGTTCAAAATCAGTGCATTCCTTAATATTCTTTTTTCTTGCTTTTCTTTTCTTTTTGATGGGTAAGATTTATAAAATAAAGAGATTTTAATTTACAAAAAGGTGTGAATAAAATTACTATTTTTTTTAGTAAATAGTGTGTAGGAATTTAAAATTTGTTTTATGTAGTTTATAAAGTATATTGAAAGACAAACCTCTATATAACGAATTTTCCATAAAACGAACTTTTCCGGGATTTAGATACTTTGTTATATAAAGATCCGTCTGTATGCGTCTTTCCGAAATATGATTATTTTTTACGTTGCTGTCAGTAAAATATTCAGAAGGCCTTGGAATGAACTAAAATGTCCATCGCAGTATTTGAGAAGGATTTAATTATTTCAGAAAAAAAAAATTTGCTTGCTTGTACCTTTTCTTTCACCCCAATATACCACATACGCGCGACTATGTGAAAAATATTGTCGCTAGGGATTGATTCGAGTAATTTTTATCGCCAGTTAAGGGGTTTAATCATTCCAAAATTTAAACCAATGTGTATTAAAAGTTAATATTTTTAAAAGTATTTAACATTTACATTATCTGCTCAAATATAGATGGGAAATAAGTTTTCATAATGATTACTTTTTTATATTTTACGTATCATATTGGAGAGTAAAATGAATTGGTCGATCCACAAAGAAACCGAACGTTGATTGTATATTTGCAATTCCTTCGAAAATATAACTTCTTAACTTGGCACATATTAATACACGATAAACATAAATTAAACCATCTAGTTGTCGCTTCATTCTTAGAAACTATTTGTGAACAACTCTTAATTTGAATCTATATAAAAAAAAAGAAATGTTTGTGTGTGTGTTTCTATGTCTCTTATGCCTTCCTAAACCATTCATTCGATTCCGATGAAACTTGAGGAGTGGTTGGACGCATTCCCGCGAAGGTTTTTAAGTCTGTAAAATTGACCCATAAGGGTCGTTGGGCTTAAGAAGCGTTAGATATATAAATTACCATTTTTGCATTATTAGCCGTAAAAACTTGAAATTTTCAGTAAGCATATTCCTTTCATCGAGAAGAGGACCTCTACAAAAAAAGGTTTTTCGAAAATTAACCTCTAAGCGGCGTTGCGGAGGCTGAAGGGTTTTACAGATAAATATTTCCGTTTTTGCACTATCAGACCTACAAAAATGAAACTTTCAGTAAGCATGTTCCTTTCATCGAGTAGAGATCCTCTACAAAAAAAAGGTTTTTCTAAAATTGACCTCTAAGTGGCGTTGCGAAGGCTTAAGGGGTGTTGCAGATAAATATTTCCATTTTTAAACTATTAGACGTAAAAACTTGAAATTTGGCAAGATGTTTTTGAGTATAGATCCACTAAGAATGGGTTTTGGGGAAATCCGTTTGGGAGGGAGTTACGAGAGAGTAAATGACAATTCTACTTCTATTTAAGGAGTTTTTATTCGAAAGTTCTGACCTTTTTACATCAAGAATTATAAGAAAATTTTTCAATACAATCAAATTCTATAAATAATATATGCTAATAAAATAGTTTATATATTCATTTAACATCATGAAATACACAGTAAAGCAGGTGGATAACGGCTAGTATTTAATAAAATATAATTTTCTATTGGTTTACTAATATAAAAACAGGTAGCGTTTTTTTAAAAAAAAGTAGCTTCAGATTTATTTATTTATTGTATAATATCTAATCATATAAAATAAATGTTCTTTTCTGAAATTAATACTTATCTATATTAAGTCTCGGACTTTTGGAAGAAATATTAATCCTACAGATTTATTATAGTATTGTCAGTTAATTTTTGCAATTTAATTTACCGATTCAACATTTTTTTCTGAATCATTTTCTAATTTCTATTTCTATTTTTAGTAAGCAGTTAAAAGAGTTTTCTGTTTCACATCATAAATTTAATAGCTATCTAATAATTACAAATAATTTATTATTTAGTCCTTCGTTGTAAAAGTACAAAAATCAATATCTTTTATGGCACAGACACGCAAATAATAGTAAAATAGCTTTTCCTCATTTATGACTGGCCCGCTGCAATTAATTTCATGGTTGCTTAGCGTTTCACAAACTAAAAGTACTGTCACTCAAAATACTAAGCTATATGACTATTTTGCTATATATATAATTTATTGATATCTGTCTTAGTATTAAGGGGGTCCGGCACCTCCATAGTTGTCCATGTTAAATTGCGTAAGTTTATGTATCTTTTTCTCGAAAACTATTTACTCCTCATAAATACAATTTTAACAGTTGGTTATGTGTACTATTAATAAGACTTTAACGAAGGGTTTTACCTTTTTCTTACAAATTAAATTTATCATGAATTTTTTAAAAATTGCCCAATTTTTCCCCCTAAAATTTAGTTTAAAAAAACCTTATCTAAAACAGTTTGCAAGAAACATCTAATCCCCTCCATTAAATTGTTTAAACATGTTAAAAGTCTGCTCAATGAAAATTTGAGGATTATATAATATGATAAGGAGGTTTGTAACACATGGTAATATTTATTATTTATTTAATGTAATGATTTAACCATTCATCCCAGCGTGTTAAAAATTGTAATTCTTTATTTCTCTCGTGCTTTATATTAATGCTTTTATTAATGCTTTATATTAATGCTAGCGCGCGTGCGTTCTTTTATTTATAAAAATTAACTGTAATTTTAATTATGGAAAATTCTGGAATATTCGATGGCAATAGATAAGGAGATGGAATATTGAGTTTGTAAAAAATAAAAGTTTTTGATTCTTTTGTGGCAAGAATTGCTGACATTTTTTTTATTTTCGTGTTAAAACTGGCGCCCACGCCCGTGGCCAAAGAACTACTACCCCGTAGAAACAGAAACCGCCGGTCTGACGAAACGCCGCATAAAAATGAGAGTTTAACCGGCTCTGTAAACCTTTCTGTCCCGGAAAGAAAATTACTGGTATTGCGCCGCAATCCTTCTAAAGCAAGAGAAAATCCCTGGAAATTGAGAGACAAAGTGAATCATCTTGACTTCAATTGTCTGAAGAAAAGAAAAAAAAAACATCTATTTCCTGTTAAAAGTTTTTGCAATAGTATTTTGTGCATTTTTCATATACAAGTGATAGCAATCCTGCTACAGTGTGTTAGTGCTAGGGATAATTTTGTTATTTTATTTCATTGATTTTTTGGTATTCTTATGCAATGATAATTCTTAATTTTGCTGTATATTAATTTATTTCTTGTGAGATAACGCTTCCTGATTAATATTTTGTGAATTGCACATTAATAATTACTATTTTGTTTGATATTTTACTGATTTCCTATTGAATTTAGGTAGCATTACATGCCTGATTATTTTAGTTTTGTTTAGTATTTTCATATTGCATTGAATTTTGTATCATTACAACTGATGATTCCTAAATTTTCTTTATATTATTTTATTATTTGAATTAATGTTCCTTGTTGGTATTTTGAATATGCTCTTAATTTATTTACCTATTTTAATTGTATTTTGAAGTGCATAATAATTTATAAGATTTTAAAGCTAGCCATATTTTAAAGTGTATTCCCATATCTGTAAGAGCTTTGGTGGACAATAAGGCCTGGACCTTAGTTATTTATTTTATTTAGTTGCAACTCTTAAACTTCTCAGTCTTGTCATTTCTGGGAAAAGGGAAAAAAGCTGATCTCATTAAGCTTGCTATTGAGTTAGGTGAATGTGATTCGAATGGGGAAGAGCTAAAAATAATTGAATTAAGGACAAAAAATTTAACAAATGATGCTTATAAAGAGGACCCTGAATTTGTGAAATGTATCTTTGAGGGAATCGTATCAAATAGGATAGACGAGGAAAACAAACAAAAAGAGCAAACACTGTGTGAATTTGAGCTGCAGAAAATACGACTGCAAAATGAGACTCAAAGAGTCGAATGTCTCCAAACCCTACCCCAAACAAAATTGAATTAAAAAAATTGCTATCAACATTCAATCCCGAAGTTGATAACATGGACCTGTTCCTCACCTTATTCGAACGGCAAATGAAGCTATTGGATCTTGGTGAAGATCTGTGGGTACCCTATCTCATTGGTGCCCTACCTAGTGATGTAACCTCTCTCATTGACCGTGAGACTGAGGAGAATTGCAAGGCTTACTCCCACATTCGAGGAATGCTTCTGCAACGGTTCAAATTAACCGCAGAAAAATTCCAATGGCTGTTTTCACGTCACAGAAAACGCCCAAATGGGACGTGGAAGGATTATTATTTTGAAATCCGAGCATATTTTGAAGGTTGGCTCAATGAGCTTAAAATTGATTCATTTGATGGATTGAAGAATTTGATGATTGCCGATCAAATGAAAATATAGATGCTCTCCAGAGTGTAAGGAACATCACCTGGATATCTGGGAAGAACTTATCTCCCCAGAAATGTTAGCAGATAAGCTGGAAGCTTTTGACAACATCCAACGTTCCCTACCAAGTGGACCTAGGAGACACGTGAAGTCAAGTGAAACCGCAAATAATGGAAGACCGGTATCATTCAGGAAACCTGAACACCCTCCCAAATGAGAATATTCCCATCAGGTACCAAATGAGAGATCCCGTCTCAGATGCTATGGCTGTGAAAAACAAGGAATGACAAAATCTAGGTGCCCCACCTGCAACCTCAACGCCTCACAAAGAACAGACATAGCAACCAATCACAATAATGCTTACACAGCTCAGACCAGAAGCCCTCGATTGACCATAATCGACATAACTTTCTGTGGAATAAAGGGACGTGTATGTGCAGACACAGGATCTTCACATTCAATTGCTGGGGAAAGAATGTTCCAGATATTTAAGGGGTCACAGGGGTGTTAAATTTCTCTAGGGGTCTGAAAATAAACACAATTTTCAAACAGGAATAATTCCTTTAAATTTAAGTTAAATAATTCGAATCTTTTAAACATTACTTATAAAAGAATGGGGCTTCAGAAAAGTATAAAATGTTTAAAATATGATCATAATTTTAAAAATTATAAGCATATGAAAATAAGAAATGTCTCTATAAGAAAAATTTATTAAGTTTCACGTCACGCATGCTATTTTCTAAAATAGTTGGTTTAATTAATAGCTATAAGTTGATTTGTAAAGACAAATGTATTCTTAATACTTTGTAGCTACTTTTATATAAATAGAATAATAACTTACATATTTTAATAAAAATAAAAAAAATACATTTTTAAAAAGTATTTAAAAAATTGCAGTATTTTACAAATATTTTGAAATACAAAAGATATATAATACTAAAATTAAATAGGGTATAAAAAGTATGATGCATTGTATAATTCTAGAAAGTTTTATACATCCGAGGCTAATATTTCAGTAAATAGCGCGCGCAATGCAAAAAATACTTAATATTTATTATAGAATTTTCATATGATTATGACTTTTAAAATTATTATTATATTTTAAATATTTTATACTTTTTTGAAGCTACATTCTATTTTAAATAATATGTAAGAGATTCGAATCATTTAATTTAAATTTAAAAGAATTATGCCTGTTTAAATATCGTTTATATTTTCAGGCCACTAGAGAAATTCAACACCCCTGAGACCTCTTAAGGAAAAGGGACTCCTTTTCCAGGAAACCACATTAGCAATGAGCTTAGCAGATGGTCAAAAGATTACAGGTGAGGCCCTCACAACCCAAGTAATGGTAGAAAATGAGGGGAGAACAGTCTTGAGCAAATTCATAATTCTCCTAAAGGCAAAGGGAAATAGAACACTTCTAGGAACAGATTTCCTTAGTTCTGCTGGTTTGGTTCTAGATGTGAAGAATACTTGTTGGTACTTCTGGAATCCTACCCACAAGTACCGATTTGGTGGAGAATTGGACACCCCGTCCATAGTTGAGAAGAGGTCCAGCAACACCTGCCAATTAAGGGAATGGGAAGGTGAAAGTTTGACCTCAGCCCAGAAGGAGAAACTTAACCTCCTGTTGGAATCCTTCCAAAATATCTTCGAACCAGGTGGAGAATCAACAAATATCTTGGAGCACCACATTAACACGGGAAATAGTCCTCCTATCTCTGAACCCCCATACAGAATGTCTCCTGTAAAGGACTGTTCTGACTACATTAAATATAAAGCTTCAAATCAGAAGCCTTCCGGGCTATTACTGACACCTGTGCTAGCCTAGAAACCTTGGCCATTGATCTCTTCGGGCCCCTACCTGAGAGTAAAGATGGTAAAAGATGGATCCTAATCATTGAGGATTGTACCACTAAGTGGGTCGAACTGTTTGCACTACCCAATGCCACAGCTAAAGAATGTGCCATTACCTTGATTGAAGAGGTTCTACTGAGATATGGCATTCCTCTCCGTCTTATCAGTGACAATGGAACCTAGTTTGTGTCAGCAGGGATGCAACAAATATGCTACCTATTAAACATCCATCAAGCCCTGATCCCTGTATACCATCCACAAGCTAACCCAGTTGAACGAAATAATAGGGATCTGAAACCACGGCTGGCAGTTCTCGACCAAGACATGCATGACTGTTGGTCAGAGAAGCTACCCTTCATCCGCTTTGCTCTCAACACAGCCAAATGCGAAACGACAAGACAGACGGCAGACTTTCTGAATTTTGGTACAGAGTTATGCACTCCAAGTGAAGCTGCTAATGATATCCGAGCCGTCATCCAGAACGATAATTTTGTGCCAGATATAACTCCCTATCTCAAGAAATTTGCTAAGTTTTCCACTCAAATTAGAGAGGTGGTTGAAGAGCAACAGGATAGTAGGAAGTTTTACGCTAATAAAAAGAGAAAAGCTGCTCCAACATATCAACCTGGAGAACATGTCTTTGTAGCATCACATCCGCTGAGCAACGCTGCGCAAGGAAGAAGTGCAAAACTAATGCCACGCAGAGACGGTCCCTACGTGATTTTAACACAAAGATCTCTCTCTCTCTCTCTCTCTCTCACCATCATCTTACGAGATTGCTAGTGCTGACAATCCGGGGAGCCTCTTGGTGTTTACCACACCTCTGCTTTAACTCCTTGTAATAATAACAAAGTAAAACCCCTTATTCCTCTTCGTAAACGTGGGCGTCCACCAAAGGTCCCACATACTCCTGGTTCCTCGTCGGGACGCTGTCGGAACCAGAGGGGGAGGATGTAACACATGGTAATATTTATTATTTATTTATTGTAATTATTTAACCATTCATCTCAGCGTGTTAAAAATTGTAATTCATTATTTCTCTCGTGCTTTATATTAATGCTTTTATTAATGCTTTATATTAATGCTCGTGCGCGCGTGCGTTCTTTTAGTTATAAAAATTAACTGTAATTTTAATTATGGAAAGTTCTGGAATTTTCGATGGCAATAGATAAGGAGATGGAATATTGAGTTTGTAAAAAATAAAGTCTTCAGTTGTATGTGGCAATAATTGATGCCTTTTTTTCCGTGTTAAAGGTTTAAAAAAAAAGGTACATCAAGTGAAAAATATTATATTTTGAGAAATCGTGCTTTAAAGCAAAAAATTGTAATTTTTTGAGCATTTACTCTTTTTAGTATTTTTCAGAAGCATTTGGATCATTATTCTTACTCTCTGCTCATACAAAAGACTCTTCTAATTTTTTTTATCATTGTTTTAACAATTTAGCCTTTTTTTAGATCTTAAGGGGCTTTCATTGTGCTACTCAAATCCAACACGAATTTAAATCTTTCAAGCATGACACAGAGTTATAACCTGGTTCAATACTACATTGTTTCAAGACAATTAATTTTGATAAATGATCTATACTGAACTGTGTAGTAGCCATATTTACTCCTATATATATATATATATATATATATATATATATATATATAAATATATATATATATATATATATATATATATATATATATAAAATATATATATATATATATATATATATATATATAAATATATATATATATATATATATATATATATATATATATATAATAATATATATATATATATATATATATATATATATATATATATATATATATATATATAATATATAAATATATATATATATATATATAAATATATATATATATATATATATATATATATATATATATATATATATATATATATATATATATATATATATATAATTTTAGAGTTTTTAATTCCACAATAATAGATTTCGAAGTCACTGACGATATTCTGTTATTAACTGACCTATTTGGGTTCGGAGTCTTTCCATGTAAACATTTCCTTAATATCATAGGCTCATCCAGATCTCTAAATATTGGCTTTATTTAATTCATTATGGAATATGGTATGTGTGTATGTCTTTATGATTATGGTGCCTTTCTTTATATTCAGCTTCTGTCTTTTGAAACTCTCACCTGGCATTTATATCCACAGGACACAGTCAATGTTGAGGGCTCTTGTTTGAAAACAGAAGATGAAATTAAACTCAAACATCAGTTTTCATGCTGCATAGTTCATTGATAGAATTTCTAATAGCCATACTATATCTTTATATGTTTTATATTAAAATGTCGGTGAGTCAGTTACGACCACTGAGGCTTTTTCCATCACTTAACCTTAATTTCACTGTTTCGCATTTAAGATCCAAAAGACGTGTACCCATACACTTTTGGATAAGCCCAATTTCCACTTGAACATCATATGGATTCGTGCTTCTTAGAAACTTATGCAAATGGAAACACAGGTACTCTTAGCAGAGCTCATTTGATGTGTGTCATGGAGTAGCTTCATTTAAAATAAATAAATAAAAATACTTCTAATTATGGTATTTTCTCATATCATATATAATTTTAGACAGAAATATTTGCAATTTTAGAAAAATATAAATAAGTAAAAATCGATAATTTTTCGAAAATTCATGTGCCGGACCCCTTTAAGATTTCAATTGTATTCTAAAATATTTTATAGCCCTCACGTTCTGCTTTGAATAGAACAAGATTTGAATTTTTAAAACAGAATATATTGTCATGAATTTTGTGCGAAATAGTGAAAAAAATTTGTATTTGGATGTGTAATGCATTTATAGTACTCTATGCTGTATTTATTTTATGTTAAAATTGTAATATTCGCAAGCAACGTCATCCCTTACATTATAAAGGTGACTCAATGGGCAATAGAGCCAATTTAGTATAATTTTTTGCGAATAATTTGGCAACTTGGAGACCATTTTTGGAGAATTTGAGACCCTATGGATTCTTCACGAAATTTGTAGAGAGATTCACTAATTTCACGATCTATGACTCAAGCTGATCTTTCTCAAATGATTCGCGAAGCCATAAAATAGGGAGACGCTCTCCGAAACTGAGTTAGTATTGTTTTGACTAGTTATTAGTTGTCTTGCCTTGACCGTTGAAAAATCGATTAGTGATTATGTCGGCTGTTGAGTAGAACGAGCGTGCTTGTGAATAATATTTTAAATATTTTTGCTTTAGACGTTGATAGTTGTGCCTCATCACTGTAGAAGGTATAAAGACCTTCTGTGATTTATTCTGCTAATTTTGTTGTTGAATCCTGCTTTTATATAATTCCTACTATTGACTCACACTCTTTATATCCTTACTTATTTATCTTCGTGGAATTTTCAATCGCTAATAAAATACAATTTAAAGCGCTCAATTGAACTGAAATTTTATATACATGATTATTTTGGATGACAAAATAGTAATTTATTATAATTAATAAAAAATAATTGATTAAAACTAATTATTCAAATAATTACAAATCTGCCACATTGGCATCATTTTTGGCGACTTGTGTCAAAACAAGAAATGGTTTTTTTTCTCACATTTTAAAGCGCTCGTTTGAAATGTAATTTTCTATACACTTTTGTTCTAGGTAAAAATACGATAATTGAATTATAATTAATTAAAATGAATTGACTGAAACTAATTACTTAAAGAATTATAGATACGGCCACACTGGTTTCATTTTTAGCGACTTGGGTCAAAACTTTAAAAGATATTTTTTTCTCATGTTTTAAAGCATTCAGTTCAACTAAAATTTGATATACATGGCTGTTTTCGATAACAACACGATATTTTAGGGATAATTAATAAAAATTAATTACCTCTTAATGTTGTGATTCTGTTCTGTGTATATACATATTTATATTAAATGTAACTATTTAATAAAATTAGCTAAAATAGATTTTTTCTTTGTTGATCTAAGTAGGAATTGGCTTAATTTTTTTTGTTACTTGTTAAAAAGGATTGCTTTTGGACGATGCATTTCCATCGCTCCTGAAGAACTGTTTTGTTCCTTCCGACTGATTTGCAGAAAATCCTCGAATCCCGATCAACGTAACAATATTTACCTTTTAAGCTTCTGTAACTCTCCTTTAGAAATATGCTAACCAAATTTTAAGTTTGTTGGTCTGATTGTTTAAAAACGAGAATTTCAGTCTCCCATGTGAATCGATTTTCGCAAAATCCTTTCTTAAAAGTTATCGCCAAATTCAGTAATTGATTTTTAATCATGAGCGGAGCGGTTTACTCCTATTGGCTGCATATCACCGTATTACATGGCTTCGCATATTACACGTAAACATTCTCTCCGTTAACCCCTTGCCTGTGGAATATATTTGAGAATAACGTGCCAAAAATGGAAATTTTTTCTCTTTAATTTTTTTCGTTATTATCATCAAAACGTTTGAAACAGATTTAAAAAATTAAAACGAAATAACTACTATATTTATATTTTCACACATGTGGGAAATGTTAAGGAATTACAGTAATTTTTGCACAAATTATAGCAAAATAAATCAAATGACATAATTTTCAAGATAAATATAATAAACTAGCACAACAATAACATTATAAAAAATGATAAACTTATACAATCCAATTATTTATATCAACTATCATGTGAAATCCACGTCTCTCAGATTCCTCTGAATTTCTCAAGTTTTTTACAGTATGATACATACGAACTGTAAAATTACAAAAATTTGACAAAGGGTGCTAAAATGTTGAACTTTTAGCAGGAAAGTATTGCGGTCTATTGGAAAAACGGTAAATTACGTATTAGGCAATGGACGAACTGATAGTTCGGGTTTCAAGGAATTGAAACAACGATTTTTCTCTTGCCCGAACACAGGTCGGACATTCCAAGATTGGAGCAGTTGCTTAGCCCGAACTGAGTTCGGGAGTCACAGGCAAGGGGTTAAACAATTGAGTTTAGAAAAAATTAGTTGAAAAAAAATTGAACTTTCTTAGCGGAAACATGCTTACTACTCATTTAAAGCATTAATGAACTGCCCTGCAAAAATTTGGTTCGATACGATAAATGGTGTGGATTTGAATATGTAGCAAATAATTATACAGACATGCAAATTTATAAATAAGATGAATAACTTTAAAATAACATACATTGGTAAAATTTAGTTAAAAAAAAAACTCATGTAATGTTTTCTCCATTCAGCAATGACAGCTAATAAATAGTACATTCTATTGTATAAGGAGTGGTGTGGTAATAGAGTATTACATTTCAGAATTAGCAAACGGTATTTTGAAGCGAAAAATAAATTGCGTTTCTTCATTTTAAAAAAACTGAAAAAAAAGTTATTTCAGTGAACGATATTTTTTTATTACTATTTCGTTTCATACATTTTATAAATAGTACAGTATATCCCTCCTTTTTTCAAAGAAAACAGTTGATTAATAATTTCATTATGGAAACTTAATACAAAGGTTTTGAGCTATTTGAAATATCTAGTTAGCAATTTTTCACATTTAGCACCACACGGAAGATAAATCAACAAAATCTTCAATTCCTACGTGTAAAAATGACTTTTAATACATCAAGATTTTCTACAATACAACAACTACTTGAAAGAAGAGAGACCAAAAATATTTTTACGTAAGTTCATTTATTGAAACTAAAAAAAACATTATAACAAAAAATAACGTGACTCAAGATTTTCTCTTAATTTATCTAAAATAGTGCAATTCTCAAAAATTAATTCTTTTTCCAAACATTTTACATTAAGAGGAAACTTAATGTTTTTTCTATGACATCATAAATTAGGGATGCATTAAAAAATTGCTAAATTATACAGGGTATTGCCGAATTCGACTGAGTAATTAAGATTGGTGATAGTAGGCAGCAAGAAGACGACAAATCAACATGAATCCCTTTTAGTCGTTGAAAACTCGATAACAGTATCCGTGCGGAGGACGATGCGCCAGACAAAGTGAGTGGCGAACGAATGCAGTGACTTGAATCACCGTTGTACTATTAAAGAAACCTGTACGTATTCAAATGACCTATTCGTCAGGGGAGAATAAAAGTTGCGAGCAAGTTGTCATAAGTGGGCATTGCATAATCGATGGTGCACCAGCACGCTTTTTGATTGTGGTGTGTAAACTATCTTCATGCGAAATAACACGGGAGGGGGATTGAACTAGGGATGACGATCTGAGATCGATAAATCGAAGAATCGATTTTTCGGGCGAAAAAAATCGATTTTTTAAATCGATACGTAGCACTGAATCAAGACAGTGAATCAATATTTTGTCCTAGAAAATTGCCATTCGATTTTTCCGTGTTTCGGTAAAAACCAAAAAATTATTTACAATTAGTAAAATGTACTATCTTTAAAACTGTTTATCTTTATTATTAGAAACTATAAACTATATTATATAACTTCTAAACTTTTTAATGTAACAAATACATTTCTAAAATAAATGTCTTCTTTTATACCTGATACTTTGATATGGTAATAAAAATAATTGTAATTGTCGAATTCCCTGATTTTACTGATAAGAGATCGTTTTTTATGGTATCTTTCTTGTTTTTTTCATAAAATATATGAATTTATATTTACATTGTAAATGTAGACTTGACAAAAAAAAATCGATTTCTCAGAATTCGATATTTTAGACCGCGATTTTTTGTGAATCGATTCATCAGGTTACGATTCGAATCGATTTAAAAATCGATCTTTTTCGGAAAGAATCGCCTTTCCTGGATTGAACGCAGTTGATCTGTTTCTTGACCTCCAACTCTCCCCTGACCTCAATCCCTTGTTTTCTTCTTCTGGTTTTATCTGAAATTGCTTGTGATGAAACCGGTGGTTACAGTGAAGGTTCTTACGTTTCGGATCGTAGTCGCTTAAGTTAACATTGCCAGCACACCAGATTTGTTTGAACGCGTCCGGCAATCCTTCGTCTGTCGATGTCGTCTGGGCTATGGCCTACAAGGAGCCAACTTCTAACAATTTGTGTGACAATCACTTGTCTTTGCGTTTATGACGTCAAGCTGTGATGCATTGTTCGTATTGTAAACAGGCTTTGCGTCTAATACAGCGTGTCTCAAACTGTGGGGCACGCCTCTCTAAGGGGGCGTGATAACTCTACGAGGGGGGCGCGAGCATGTTCAAAAGTCGAAAACAAAAGATTATTTTAAAAATTATTAACTCACTGTAAGTAACAAATGAAATACATTCTGACATAATAAAAATAAAATACACATTTACTTATAAATGTATCATTATAAATATAAATTACTTACAATGTATTTTATAATTTATTTAACAATACTAAGTTAAGAACAAGATTGATAATTACCAGCGACATTATGGGTTCGTATTAAAAATTATCTTGATAATTTGTACAGTTTATAATTAATCTTTTAACTGCGGTATAAAAGCTACGTGATTCGATCCCTAATGCCACCGTTTTCCTCGTTGATGTTCATATGCGATGTAATTTTTGGTGGCTGGGTGGGAGAAGAGGGATAAATAAGCAAATCCTCTAAAACAAGTAAATCCTTCGCAAACATTGTCAAAGTTCTTTTATTGCATTCAAAAGCCTTCGTTTTTATTTTACGGACAATAGTGCACAGAAAAAATCGTACTTCGAAAAGACGTATAAATATGTCCAGAAAATTAATGCTTTGGCTGAGTGAGGCGTTCATATACATTGGTTTCACTAAAGAGGCTTAAGTTGTATTCGTAGCTTTAGTGTCCACTTATAGTATTATTAAATTCAATTG
>BMAU01012115.1:0-63972 GCA_019973935.1 Trichonephila clavipes | reverse complement strand
ACTTATTTAAAAATCTCTAAACTAAGAGTGAAATAAATGATGTGGCTACGAGTGTTTCTCAATTTAAATAAAACATTTATTAAGTATTTACAAGGATGCATATAAAAAAGGTTAAATATTATCGCACACGCTCATAGCCGTCCGCTTCCTCCAAACGCATCTAGAGGAATCCCCTTTCGGAGCGCCCTTCCTCCCCCTGCTGCCACTCAAAAGAAGAGAAACTCGCCGGCGCTCACCGCTTTTCGGGTCAACCACCCCTTCGCTCTTTGGTGCTTTCACAACATTCTCCCACCTTTGAGTTTTCCTGCTGTAAAAAAAACTCAAACACAACATATAAAATACAACCGTAAGATTAATAATATTGGTACAGAATGCTGGTGTTAAAATAAAGCAAAATGTACAGTAAACAAAGCTTTTACATAATACATTTTAGGCATATGTCAAACGCTTAGGAGAAATTACTTTTCTGCCTCTCCTCGTGCGAATGACAGAATCAGTCAGATCTTTTGGTAAATTAGTCTCTGGTTCTTGCAGTTCTAGATTATAAAGTCTTTGCACAGGTCTGACCAGTTCCCCAGTCTCAGTTTTGACTCGAGCGACTCTAACATGTCCATCTTTTCCAGGAATCAGTTGAATTACTCTAGCAAGAGACCACAGAGTTCGATTCTTCAAACTATTTTCCACCACAACTACTTCTCCCACCGTTAAGGGTCTTAATTTACGGTGATGCTGCGTTTGCTCTCTGAGTTGACCTAGGTACTCAATTCGAAATCTTTTCCTAAGCTGTTCCCGAATGGTTTGAACATGTCTAATCCTCTCTTATTGATTTCTTGATGATCTAGACAATCTATGTCAGTTACATCTGACGTTTCTATTTCTTGTAAAAACATGGCTGGTGTTAATGGTGATAAATCATTAACATCCTCAGAAATGTAAGTTAAGGGTCTAGAATTGATCACATGTTCACATTCACATAATACAGTGTTTAACTCTTCGTAATATAACGAAGCTCTCCCTAACATTTTTCTCAAAATTTGTTTTAGCGTTTGAATCATTCTTTTCCAAAATCCTCCCCACCACGCGGCACTGGGAGGGTTAAATTTCCACTTTATTTTTTGGATATTAGCTTTAGAAATTACTGCATCCCAGTCAATAGAATTTAGTGCGCTATTAGACCCAACAAAATTTGTTCCATTATCCGAATAAATAATGGTCGGTCGGCCTCTTCTCGAAATAAATCTCCTTAAAGATTGTAAAAATGCTGCGGTAGAAAGAGATGTAATAAGTTCAAAATGCACTGCACGGAATACAGCACAAGTAAATAATACTACCCAGCCCTTACGTCTATCTTTTAAATGAAGTGGGCCTGCAAGATCAACTCCTACAACTTGAAATATTTTAGAGTTGCTTACCCTATCTTTCGGTAAAGAAGATGGTACCACTTCCGTTTTTTGAGCCGAAAATCTTTTGCACCTAGTGCATTTTTGTATTATTTGTCTAATTAATTTTCGCGCTTTTAAAATCCAAAAACTTTCTCGCAAATGATTCATTACAATTGATACACCTGCATGCATAAGTTCCTCATGTTTACGCACGATCATCAAATGAACAACTGGGTGTTCGTTAGGTAAAATGATAGGAAACTTAAAATTGTGTGTATCTTCTCGAAAACTAAGTTTTGTTCTAGCACGCAAAATTCCAAATTCATCTAAAAATGGTTTTAAAGGACGCAATTTCTCATCCGTTACTCCCTCAAATTTTTCCATTTGTATTAATTTAATTACAGTTTTTTCCGCATGATCAAATTCAGAAAATGTTATTTCCGAAGTATTACAAACATCGAGATTCTCTTGGCATTTTTAAAGAAACGAAATATCCAAGCAATCATGCGAACAACTTTTAAGTAAGATGAAAAATACTGAGAGTGCCAGTTAAACTCCTCAATTCTCTTAGCGGTATTAACCAAAACAGATTTCCTTAACTCTAAATTTACCGCCTCTTCATCGGGGACTTGTTTTGATCTGGGGCATTGAACCGGGGTTTCGGACAACCAGGAGGGCCCCTCCCACCATCTTAAGTAAACAAGCTGTTCAGCGTTACAACCCCGAGAAAGAATGTCCGCGAAATTCTTTTCCGAAGGCACGTGTTCCCAGCTACTAACATCGGAAAGGTTTCGGATTTCTTTTACCCTGTTAGAAACAAACACGCCCCAATCTCTAGTACGTTGTATCCATGCTAACGCTGTCATGGAATCTGTCAAATAATAAATACGCACATCTGGCAAGTTTAAGTCGTTTTTAACAGAAGCCGCAAGTCGGGTTCCCAAAACACATGCTAATAATTCCAAACGGGGGATAGAAATATCTTTCAAAGGAGCTACCCTCGCTTTTGCCTGTATCAGTTTCACAAAAACATTTCCTTCATATTCTACCCTCAAAAATACGCAAGCGGCATACGCTTTTTTACTAGCGTCACAAAACACATGCAATGTTATCCGTTTAATTCCATTAGAGCTCAAATTCAAACATCGAGGTATTTTAATACCTGCAAGTATAGAGAGTTGCTCTAACCACTTTTTAACTTGATTTAAAATACCTTTTGGGAGATTTTCATCCCATTTTAATTTTAATTTCCAAATTTCCTGTAAAATTAATTTTGGTTTTAGTCACAGGAGCCGTAAAACCGATCGGATCAAATATATGATTAGCTATGGATAACAATGATCTTTTCGTTATAGCCTTACCTTCATTTTTCTGAAAGTTAATATTACATGATAAACAATCATCTTTGAGGTTCCAAATTAATCCTAAAACCATAGTCTCAAAGTTATCAGGTTGGCTTTCCAACTCTGAAAATTTTCAGGTTTTAATAAAACGTTTGACTGCCAGCCTCTTAAATTGAAATGTGCTGAAGATAATAATATTTTAGATTCAACTATAAATTTTTGCAACTGTTCTTCGGTCTCAAAACTAGTTACACAGTTGTCAACATAAAATGATTTTCTCAAAATTTTAGCTACATTATCAAAGTTTCCATGAGCATTATATCTAAATGGTGATTTAATGTAGCACCCAGTAAAAAAGGACTGGATGTCACTCCAAAAACTACACGACGGTGACGATAGATTTTAATGTGGTCCCTATTTCTCTATCATACCACATAAATCTCAAAAAATCTCTATCTTGCTCCCTTACTCCTATCTGTAAGAAAGCTTTTTCAATGTCCGAAATAACCCCAATCCTATATTTTCGAAAACGATTAAGTATAGTCGGTATGACTTCTATAAAGTTGGGGCCTTTCTCCAGACAATCATTTAGAGAAGGGGAGCCCTTTGTTCGCGCGGACGCGTCAAAAACAGGTCTTATTTTACTTGTACTGTTTTCTTTAATAACGGGCCTATGCGGGAGATAATGAACAAAATTTTCTTTGTCATCATTAACTTCTTCAATTATTTTTCCTGATAACCAAAGATCTAAAACATCTTGGTATTCCTCAAATTTACCCGTTGCAATTAATTTCCTTTTAGTACTTTCAAGTCTATTTTCAGCTAATTTCCTATTAGAGGATAAAAGTTTATTATCCAGAACCCAAGGCAAAGCTGCCTCATATCGACCACTAATATCTACACTTATGGTTTTTTGAAAATGATTTAGTGTCTCTTTTTGTATTTCTAATTTTGTCTTAGTTTCTACGGGATCTGTAATACCAAGAGAATCGAGCTTCCACAAATCGGAAATACACATATCATTTACAAACATAGAAGTAACATTCATAAAATGATTTTTATCAAATTTAGTTTCATTTCTATAGGTTTTCCCATAAGCGTCCACCTAATTTAGTTTTTATTGCTACAGGGCCAGATTTTAAATAGAACATAGTTCCAGTCAGTAGTTTTCCAGCTACATCTGCTCCTAATAATATTTCTATTTTTCCTCCCAATTTGTGACCGCTATCTGACAAATTAATTTTTCTATTTTTTAATTCATTTATCCAAGGACCATGTCTGATACTCGGAACATCATTACATATAATTTCTTGATCATACACATTTAGATTACAAATATAATAATTATCGATATCAGTTAAACAAATATTATAACATTTATGCCTATACATTTTTTGTTTTTGAACCACCAAATAAAGAATGAACAAACTCTTCTTCTCTTTCATATTTATATCCTAAATTTTCAGCAGTGGATTTTAAAATATAAGATTTTTTGAGATCCGGTGTCAATTAAAGCTCTTACTAAACTCTTATGGTTTCCGTTTTTCAACATAACCACAAGAGTCTGTAAGAGAACTCTTCAGAAGTGCAAGCTTGATTAGCCAAAACATTAGAGCTAGATGAACTAGCAGTCGTGCTATTCTCAATACTTGCACTTTCGGTTTCCAAACCTGATCTCAAAGGCAATTTAGAGCATAATACAGCATAATGCCGTTTATTACATATTATACATTTAACATCTGATCTACATGAATGTGACATGTGACCCTTTTTAAACAAATATAACACACGCCTCTCTTAATTATAGCATTCTTCTTAACTTCATATAACATAGAAGCTGCTTCACAACAATTTTCAGAGGCATGCGCTTTTTCACAAAATATACAATTATTATTATTATTCTTAAATTTAAAGTCTTTCCTATTTTTAAAGTTACTATTAAATAAATCTGCAGCAGTTGCAGTAGTGGAAAGATTTCTAATTTGTTCTTATAATTAGATTTCTTAGAATCAAAACTATTTCTAGCAAGTTTTATTCTGTCTTCACTCGATACTTCTATCGATAAAAATTTCATAAGAGAATCAAGGTCTTTCTTACCTGATTCATCTGATGAATAGCCTACGTATCTCTCCCAGGCGCGCAGAATTTCAGAGGGAAGACAGGATTCCACCAGCGGGAACAGCATGGCAGCATATTTCTCTTTGGTGACTCCCAAGGACTCTAAGGCGCGTAGCTGGGCCTCAATCTTGTCATACAGCGAAGATAAATTGACTTTCTTCACTTCTGTATTTTTGTAGGACAAGCTTTAAAAGCTCTCTTACATAAACTTGAATCAAGACATCCTCTTGTCCGAACCGCATTCTCAAGTATTCAAAAGCCTTTCTGTAGTTTTCAGGTGTCGCCGGAAAACTTTCAACTATATCCCTGGCCCGGGATTTTGGAGTTGTTGCCTGGATAAGGTACTGGAACTTGTCTCCATCATCAATGCTCTCATCTTCATGAATTCTCTTGAACTGGTTGTGGAATCGCAGCCAATCCGTCAATTATCCAGAAAACTGCTGGAACTGAATCTTAGGAAGACGCAGAGATGAAGACGAAGATGTGACCAGGCTGTGGTTGTCCTTCTGTCCCAAAGCATCTGTTTTCATGATATTTTTTACACGGACTTGCCAGGCAATCATCTTTTCGGTGTAGACTTCTATGGCTTCAAATTCAATATTGTACGCTTCCTGCGTACAGTTTGTCTCGATCATTAATTCTAAAATGTCCTCATCGATTTTTTTCAGCTTAACGGATTTTGCATCAAGCATTTCAAAAGCCGTTTCTACGGCATTCTTATCAACAGGATCGTTTTCAATAATTTCCTGAAGATGATTTACAGCCTTCGTGAAGGCTGTCCTCAACGGCGTGCGTCTCAATTTTAAAGCATCCATGATCCACTTTCTTATATTCAAAAATGTTTTTCTAACACTCGTAGCCCACCCGGGGGTGCCAGAAAATGTTCAATTTTCACAACTTATTTAAAAATCTCTAAACTAAGAGTGAAATAAATGATGTGGCTACGAGGGTTTCTCAATTTAAATAAAACATTTTTTAAATATTTACAAGGATGCATATAAAAAAGGTTAAGTATTATCGCGCACGCTCATAGCCGTCCGCTTCCTCCAAACGCAACTAGAGGAATCCCCTTTCGGAGCGCCCTTCCTCCCCCTGCTGCCACTCAAAAGGAAGAGAAACTCGCCGGCGCTCACCGCTTTTCGGGTCAACCACCCCTTCGCTCTTTGGTGCTTTCACAACACCCGGTGATACCTCTGTAAAAAAAAGCGCATCGAGATTCCTACCTCTAGGTGATGTGGAAACGGAATCAAACTTTGTCGTATTATATGAATGAAATTTTGTTTTTAATATAATTATTTTTCGTGTGTAGCATATTTTTTTTAATCATTTAATATTTTTGATGGGTATTTTCAAGGAAAAATGACACATTTTTTAAAAATGACAAAGGAAAAGTAAAATTATTTTGCTTGTGCTTAAATAAGAATTGTGTTTTGGATGAGATATAAGTATCATTCACATAATTCATTAAGATATCAAAATATGTGAGAGAAAGGACTTTTTAAAAATATGTAATGAAGCTCTAATCAATATTTCATCTTATTATAAGGAACTTTAACTTCTTAATGGTGATGGGAAACTGTAAAAAAAAAATTCAAAGTAGCATGTTAAACATAAATGTTTACAACAAAAACTGTTTTATTAAACGGTTTTATGTAACTTTAATTTTCTACTTTTAGATATGTTTAAGTGGATTCAATATTGAATGTAGTGTTTTATACAGTTCATAGTATCTGCAGTTTTTATGTTTATGATATATTCAGCCTTAAAAAACATGATGGAAGTTAGGCTCAGCTTTTAATCAGAAGAGTCTCGAAAGCTCCACCTAATGTGGATCAAAGAGTGGTTGAGTTTGTGAAAATGCTGGCTATCGATAATTGGATTAAAAGAAGAAGTATGAGTGTTCTTTGGAAAATATTGTACTGCACTTGTACGTATTGTTTGCTTAAGAATATAATAGGAAATAAACTACGTAAATACCCTTAAACAAAGGAAAATTATGCACTTTATGAAGGTTTTGAGTATTTGCTACATGAAAGTAAAATTTAATGAATATATAGTATACAATAATTTACCAGATTAGACACACTTCAGAAAAATTCTATATGAAGGCATAAAGTTGTCTAGAATGAAATTTCGGTAGCCAACTTTGCAAAGACAGGCTACATTTTTAAAAAAATGTATACAGTGGGTGATCGGTTAACGAACATAATCCGTTCCAAGATTATGTTCGCTATCCAAATTGTTCGTTAACCGATCATTGATTCACCATAGACTTCTATGTGAAATCGATTAATTCGTTCTGGAGACCCTAAAAATTAAATTTTAAAAAATGTATAATTTCTTAGTAAGTTTTTTAAAAAATAATAATACATATAGTCTTGCATATTAATCAGTCCGTTTCATTTTTTTTGCTTATGGGGCGTTGAAGAACATGTCCAATGTCGATTGCTTTTTTCTCTTTTTCAGGATTTTCCAGAAGTAATTAATAGCATTGTTGTTGTAAAGATCCCCAACCCTACTGACATCAGCTTGGTTTGGGTGCCATTCTAGGACCATTGCTCTGACATCCGCCCACTTTTTCAAAAGATCTTTAATGACAGATGTCGGCATTGGTCCTCTTTCGACTTCCTCTTGTTCAGAAGGAGACACACTTCGCCGTGTTTCTTGGTGTTCATTCAAAATTTCTTGGAGTTCTGTCGTCAGTTCATCTTCATGTCCCATTATGAGCTCTTCTATGTCATCCTCGTTCACCTCTAATTCCAGATCTCTAGCAGTTGTCAAAATTTCATCCATAATTTCAGGGGTGTATCCCTGATCACCTCCGAATATGTGTTCGTTGTCCAAACACAAAAAATCTTTCTTGAAAGTGTTCGTTATCGGAATATGTGTTCGTTATCTGAACACTAAAGTCTTTCATGAAAGTGTTCGTTAACCGATTTGCTCGTTAACCGATCACCCACTATATTTTTCAATTTCTTCCGTACTTCACAATGCGTTTTGCTGCTACATCACAAAGATGACAAAGGAACAGTAAGTTCATTACTGATGCACCTTGTTCAAAATACTTTCAACAACCTTTAACTTCTCACTAAATGATATTTTAGAAGTTTGTACGTTGCCCTCAGCGAACCGAACGTATCTGCACATTGGGTTTTTTTTCACGTGCAAAGTGTTTGGCTGAGTTATCCAGACTGTGAAGATTTTATCTTGTAGGCAAACTAATTTAAAATAGTAGATTTGTCCAAAAAAAAAAATGAATTACTAATACAAGTAAGAAAAAGCGTGAATGTGAATAATAATTGCATTTAACAAAACGTATCTGAAAATATTTTTTACGATTATTTTTGCATGTTGGTATGAAGGTAACAAAACATTGAGCTAAGTAAAGACTTGTATATGAAGTGGAAACTAAAACTTGTATATTTGTACATAATTATACTATAGTAGAATATACTATATTATATATTTTGCTTTAAATTATATATATATGCAAAGTTCACCTAGATTCCAAGTACCGGATTCATCTAATGGTTCCCAACTATTATTTGAAGCCTGTTTTTTTATTATTATTTATTTGTATTTATGTATTTTTAGGAATTTTAAAGTACTTTCGTACATATTAAATCAGAATAACAGTGGAAACTTGATTGTTGGGTGAAATCAATTGCTAAGGGTCAATTTGTTAGTTTACCTATTCTTTGTGAAAGGAAGGTTATAGAATTGTAAGAGCTCCTTTAGTTTAGTATGCCTTATTTATAAAATTAGTATTACGGAACGATTTATTTAATTTTATTTGATATATCGGTTAAAATGACAAGACACACAAATTCTTGATTTAAATAAATCTTCTATACTCCGTTTCACCTAAAGTTTGCAGCGCTGGGAAGGGTACGCTGACCAAATCACAGCCGCTACAGGGTTACTCTAGGAGAAGAGTGTGACTATAACAAATAAAATTCTCCATAATTGGCGAGCAAAAAAATCACTCTTGAAAAATTTGTTCATTAAAATTGTATGAGAGGTTTTTTTATAATAGTATAAGCCCCTTTTTTAATCCAGATATTTAAGAGTTTGCGTTTCAATATGTTTAAAAATATTGATTAATTAACTAGCAAAACTTTTCTCGAATAAAATTTCAATAGTTTCCAACATGTTGATTGCAATTTTTTTCGTCCTATTTCACCAGCCTTCTACGTTGCCCTGCGGCACCGGGTCGTTTTTGACCAGGAGAACTTAATGTCTTCTTTTCCTTCTTTAAACGAAAAAGTTCTCTTCGAAACGCCAGTCAGTTCAGAAACCTTTCTTACAATTCCACTGATGGATTCTTGCGGGTTTTCTTCTCGAAGTCGAGAATAAACATTCAGTATGTTTTTCAGAGTTCCGCTTCTGATAGATATTCTTTGCTTCGATGGTGTATACAGCGAGATTGGTGACATTTCTATCTCAGACATGTTTAAAATTTCAAAAAACAACAAGATTTAAGATAGTTGCATGAGATGTAAAAATATTACGTAGGAACAAAGCTAAGTCACAAAGCGAATAGCGTTAATTTGGCGCGAATATTTCGGAAGAATGTAATCTTGAAAACCGGTTTTTTCAGCCAAATATTGTTGTTGTCAGCCAGAAGTGAAGTAGTTGTTTTCTACTGTATTCGTTCACAGGTATTAAAGAATAGATGCTTTTAAGATGTGATTAACTTAAAATATATCTTTAAACCTATACAATTTCTATAATACACGATACTTTTTAACAATTTTCTGTGCATTTGCGTTGATTTAAATTCCAGAACAAGTTGGAACTACTTTTTCAAGCGAATTGTTACATTCCCTACCTTTCCCAACGCTGCCAACTTGAGGTGAAACAGAGAATAATAAATATTCATCAGTTCTGTATATTTAAACCTTTTTTCGCGTGAAATATTTGAAACTTAGCTCTTCCAATTTACTTCATTTGGCTGATCCTACATTTTGCAAACCAGGCCGTATCGACGTACTAGTAGTATGCCAATGGGTGTTCCAGATTCTAAAAAATGACGCATTTCCGATTAGTTCATCAATCAATAAATGATAATTTAAAAAAACTAAAAAACACGCTTTTATGTGTAATCGAACGAAAAAGTAAAAAAAATAATTCTCAATAAAGAATAAAATGATTAACGAGAAAATTAATGTCATTGGGGTAAAAGCATGGGGTGCCCTATATCAATTGTTATAATTTCTTAATAGTTCTATTCCGAAATGCTGAGTTAGTGTAAAAATGTAGTACAAAGCACACCCCACTTTTTTACCCCGATGACATTAATTTTCTCGTTAATCATTTTATTCTTGTATTAATAATTATTTTTTACTTTTTCGTTCGATTAAACAAAAAAGCATGTTTTTTAAGTTTTTTTAAACCATAATTTATTAAAAATTAAGTTTATTATTGTTGAAAGTAAGCATGAATTGTAACACGAATAAGTTTACCAATTTATTGACATCTAGAAGTATAACTCCATTAATGATAGATACATTTTTTTCATTTTGTATGAAAAAATGATTCGTTAAATATTCCTGAAATAGACATAAATAATTTTAAAATAAAACAAACCTTCATTTTAAAATTATATTTATGATAAAATCCTTATATAATCAAGTAATTTCAATATAGATTACTTGCTATATAATGTAATCTGTACAAACAAATGTCTGAAAAGATGCTACAGGGAGAATCTACGTGTGAATATTTGTAGTTTTTCAAAAGTTTTAAATATATAAAAGAATGCATTAAAATAAGAACTTTTAGGTATATAATCAAAGAAACATTTAGAGGAAACAGAAGGCTCTTATGTCATTAAAAAAAATTTCCCTATTGAAAGTACAGCGCAAATATTCCATCTGGGTCCCAGGATCACAAATTAATGTTGAAAAATCCTAGAACTCGCCAAGTAGCAGGATCGCAGATTTATACACTAATTCCGATAGTGTTGCACAGTTATTCTTCTTCAAAGCAGCTCGGAACAGAAAGAGTATTGTTGTTAGACCTTCTATTCACCTGGAAAAGAATTAGTATTTTATAGCTCATTTTAGAGATATGAAAGGTTTCGATTAGACCATTCATTTTTGGGTTATATGGTGAAGTTCACTTATGAGAACCTCCCTGGGTTCCACCCTGGACACTAAGATTAACTTGAGGCAAAGAATAACCAGACGCCATTTGTATAATAACAAATTATATTTATTCAATAGATTCAATTAGAAACCTTCTAATAACAAATATTAAACAATATGTCTACGTCAAAGGGATTTACCTTTACTTTTAAATTAAATTACAAAATATGAAATTAATCAAGTACTAAGCTCAATATCGAACGGGTTTACCGGAATAGGAGGACCGAGAAATATACGCAACTAGAATTATTAACCTTCATTAAATTTTCGTTAACTTTATTATATATTAACTCTTGTGGTCACAGGACTAAGTTATAATATATCACCTGGCTGTAATGCAGTGCTTCTCAAACTTTCAATACTGGCGCCCCCCCTTTTCAATCACAATTTTTATCGCGCCCCCCTTATACATTAATATTATACTGAATGCAATCATAGTGCACTTTGACGCTAAAGCAACAATCTTTATTATAAACCGTACAAATTCATGACATAAGTATTAAATTTTGTGTATATTACTTTTAAGCAAAAAAAATAAGTAATAGGATAATTATTATGTTATTTTTCCTTTCTCTAATTTTTAAATTGGAACATATTGCAAAATGCGGTGGTTGCTTAGAAGACAAAATATACATATCAGTTAAATATAGAAAAATAACTCAGAGGGTCAATTTCTATTCATAAGCATTCCTTTGAAAAACTTTGCTCTGTAAGACAAGCCCATGGAAGTCGCTAATACTTATTAAACTTGTTCTTAATTTAGTATTAATTAATTAGTTATAAAATACTCTGTGCAGCACTGATACATTAAATGTATACCGGCTGAAGTACCCGCTCTTTGCACAAGTTCATTTATAAGAAAATAAAACATTATTGATATAATAGCTGAATTGTAAGGAGAGTAAAGCCAAGTGTGCAACAATGTTTACAAAAATGTAAAATGATTTTTTTTAAATGATTGCTCAAATTATAGTTAGTTTTAAGTGAACTGTAATTCTAAGACTCAAAGAATTAGCATTTAGAATTGTGTGTGTGTGTGATGTTGAATAATGAACAATAAAAAAAAATTCTGATGAAGAATAATTGTATTATTTTTAATATTTAAAACGAAAAGACTTTCACATGTTTTAATCCTGGAGCAGACGCGCACTCGATACTAATGGTCGAGCGGGGTTATTGAGTCACCCCAATCCTTTTTTTATATTTATTTTTATAGTACACAATAAAAATCGTAATTTCAGTGAATAATTTAATTAAGATAAAATATACTCACCTACTTTCAAGGACACAGAAAAAATTTCGGAAAAAAAAAAGTTATCACACCGGGAACTCAGACAAAACAAGTACCTTAAGATCGTAAAAAACGTCTGTCACTCCCAAAAAAGAGGGAGATATGTGACAAATATATTTTAGTTCACGTTAAGATTGTCAAACAGGAGGATAGTGTCAGGGCCATTGGTAACAATTAAACAGTTCTGCCAGAATTACCGATTTCGTCCACTCTGTGCTCGGCGTGACCGCTCCCGGATTAAAAGTGTATTTATTACAATATGGATGTTCTAAAAAATGATGTAAAACGTTTTTCATTATGCTTGGCTTAGTAATCCTTCAAACTTCCCTAAATGAAAAAACAAATACATAAGAGCAGGGACGTAACTAACCGTACAGGTAAGCTCGAAGGTCAAACCGCAGCAAATACATTCTGCTGCCTACAGCTGATGGCAATAATATATAACAGTGATGAATTTTTTATATTCCTAAATTTTTTTTTGATTATGGGTCTGGGTTTTGTCTTTCCTCTGAAAGAGTAGCATTTCCACTTTGAAAAGAAACGTAATAAAAAAATCTGTCATCATGGGATTACAGCAAATCGAATAAAACGTTTTTTATTTAGTTATAGTATCAAAGATAGCTAAAAAGTGAGGTTTTGAAGTAGAAGATTTTATTTTTGATGATGTAAAATTGCAGATAATATATATATATATATATATATATATATATATATATATATATATATATATATATATATATATATACATATTATATATATATTATTTCCGTGTAAATGTGTATATTTTTTATTATGTCAGAAAGTATTTTGTTTTACTTCATTCTAGTAAATAAATTTTTTTAAATCTTTTATTTTCGATATGCTCGCGCCCCCCTTGTAGGTATATCGCGCCCCCCAGGGGGGCGCGCCCCACAGTTTGAGAAACACTGCTGTAATGTCGTTCTCTCCAGGTAAATCAATCCTTCTAATGCTACTTTGCTGAATAATAACAGCAGTACTCTAAGCACGCAATCCACTTGAATCCTATTAACTTCGTCACTACCGCTCTTGGCTCAATCGCCTTTTATCTGCTAACTTACAACGCTCTCCTTAAATACCTTAATTCATTTACGTATCCCATTTTCTTCTTTTAGAGCTGATTGGAAATATACGCGAATTAACAATACCCAAAGACGCCTATGAGTATTAGTGGAAAAGTGCCGAATAGTTCGTCACACACTTTTTTACAGCACCTAGAAACCTAATCAGTTCCTTGAAAAATATAGATTCGAACTGCCTGCCTAGATTGGTAATCATTTCAAGAAGCTGAAAGGAAGAACTTGTTCTACAGGTGACTCATTAAGCGATTATATGGTTCGAAAACTCTTCAGGCCTATGCGTTGCCCTATCTAATCCCTGATGTGAGACAGTATCTTATACATATCCCTAACTCCAGGCAGAGTTCCCTCAATATCACTCTATTTGTTGGCAATTGATATTGCCAAGCATAGGACAAACAAGTTTTTAATTTGTCTTCATTATTAACAAGTAATAAAAAAAATTTAAGTCGATTCCTAATTAGATCAACATTTTTTTTTTATTTTAGCTACTTTTTATTAAATAGTTACAATAAATATAAATATGTATGTACATATGACAGAATCACAACATTAAGTGGTAATTAATTTTTATTAATTATCATTAAAGTATCGTATTGCCATCCAAAACAATCGTGTATATAAAATTTCAGTTCAACTGAATGCTTTAAAACGTGAGAAAAAAACATTTTCAAGTTTTGACACAAGTCACCAAAAGGGTCGCTAAGTCGCCAAAAAGGATGCCAACGTGACTGTATTTGTAATTCTTTAAATAATTAGTTTAAATCAATTAATTTTTATTAATTATAGTTAAATTATTATATTGTCATCCAAAAATGTTTAAAAAATTTCATCTCAATTGAGCGCTTTAAAATGTATTTTATGAACGATTGAAAATTCCACCAAGATAAATAAATAAATATTTCTAGAGAGAGATTCTGAGCTATAAATAGTAGGAATAGAAAAAAAAAAGACTTCGGCATTTTTTTAAAAAAAATTAAAGAGCATTTCTTCAAATGAGTGGATCAACGTACTTTTTACGAACGCGTCCCTTCTTCAGTGTACAACATGACAATAGACAGATTCTTATCCGGAGAGAACGAGGTACTCGAAATAATTCTGCATTTGTACATGAAAATGTCCGATTTGGCGGAGGTGGAGTGATATTCTGGGTAGATATTTCTATCAAAGGTCTCAATGATCTTGAGCCTTCTTTCAGAAACCTTAACATAAGGTTATGACAAGGAGACAGACTCGGACTGTAAGAGGAGTTAATAAACATCTCTTCCAATCGAGAGAATGGATGTTCAGTGGCGCATTACTAATGTTCGACCTTGTGTTCTCATGCAGCAAAATCTTGCATTATGACAATTTAATATCCCTTTAAAGGTTTTGTTAAGTGCCGTACAGTGTTGAGTTTGTGGCATAATGATTATTCTACTTTCACCTTAATAATCCTTAGATATAAAATGAGCAGGTCAGCCTGAGTTTCATAGCCACGGAGGACTAGCACAGCAGACGAAAAATTTCACTTAATTCCTAGTCTTCGAACAAAAAAAGAATTTACAGTGGGTGATCGGTTAACGAACACTTTCACGAAAGATTTTTGTGTTTGGACAACGAACACATATTCAGGTAATTAACAAAACGAATTCTAACGAACACTTCTCGACTCTGAAAAAAAATTAATATTAAACATTTGTTATCATTTTGCATACAAAATAAGATCACTGAAAGGAGAAATGTTTAAAGCATGCTTAGTATTGATAATTACAAAATGAAACTTGAATTAACAATGAATTTAAAGGTCATTCAATAATTATTATTATGACTAAAATCAATACACACTTGAATGCTTGAATTTCAATATGAATATCAATATTTTCTGACAGCTGACAAGTTATGGGCGAGTGGACTTGCTGACATGGCGAATAAATTAAGCGAATTCTTAATTTCTTCAAACAGTGCAGACTATAAAATACAAAGGTGCCGATGACGCGCTACCGCCTTAAAAATACGTGAAATATGAGAAACGGACTAAAAATCGTTTTTCATCTCTCCTGAATTATGTTGCTTACCTATTAAACTTCAAAGTTCCATTGAAAAAAAAATTCCAATAAAATATTCATACAAATTAGACCATCAGTTTCGGTTTTGATTTCATTCAAAACAGAAAATTATTTCATTTTGAGCGCTCCCCCTCCCCTCGTTCATTCCCCGTCTCCGAAATGTGTTTCCTTCTGAAGAAGAGGAAGACGAAAGAGGACCAATGCCGACATCTGCCATTTAAGATCTTTTGAAAAAGTGGGAGAATGTCAGAGCAATGGTCTTAGAATGGCACCCGAACCAAGCTGATGTCAGTAGGGTTAGGGATCTTTACAACGACAATGCTATTAATTACTTCCGAAAAATTCTGAAAAAGAGAGAAAAGCAATCGACATTGGACAAGTACTTTAACGCCCCATAAGCAAAAAATGAAAAAGGACTGACTAATATGCAAGACTATATAAAGGGTGTTTTTTAGAGGTATAGAACTTTAAATTGCAATAAAACAACGATGTATTATTCGATTGACATGAATTTTTTTTATTCCAAAGATAATCTTGTGGCATTACATTTTAAATATGATTTCTGATATATGACTGCCACGGCTGGCTCGGATGTAGTCCAATCTGGACGTCTTTTCGATAACTTTTTCCAACATTTGTGGCCGTATATCGGCAATAACACGACGAATGTTGTCTTCCAAATGGTCAAGCGTTTGTGGCTTATCCGCATAGACCAATGACTTTACATAGCCCCACAGAAAATAGTCTAGCGGTGTTAAATCACAAGATCTTCGAGGCCAATTTACAGGTCCAAAACGTGAAATTAGGCGGTCACCAAACGTGTCTTTCAATAAATCGATGGTGGCACGAGCTGTGTGACATGTTGCGCCGTCTTTTTGGAACCACAGCTCCTGGACACCACGATTGTTCAATTCAGGAATGAAAAAGTTAGTAATCATGGCTCTATACCGATCACCATTGACTGTAACGTTGTGGCCTTCATCGTTTTTGAAGATGTACGGACCAATGATTCCACCAGCCCATAAAGCACACCAAACAGTCAGTTTTTCTGGATGTAACGGTGTTTCGACGTACACTTGTGGATTAGCTTCACTCCAAATGCGGCAGTTTTGTTTGTTGACGTAGCCATTCAACCAGAAGTGCGCTTCAGCGCTAAACAAAATTCGCTTATGAAAATCGGGAATAACGGCAATCTCGTTTTGGGCCCATTCGACGAATCTACGCCTTGCTTGATGATCGTTTGGATGAATTGCCAAACCAAACTGAGAATAAATCACTTGACAGCTGTTAAATCGGTCGCCATCTTGGAAAGTAATGTCAATTTAAACTTCTATACCTAGAAAAAAAACACTCTTTATATGTATGTACAAGCTGGTATACCCGTTCTTCGCACGGGTGAACTGAAAAATTAAACAACACAGATTGAAGGATTAAGAAGTTTTTAATGAGTTAATTTTACGTGAATTGCAAATTAAACAAAAAAAGCTTTTTCATATCTCAGCTAAAATAATAATAATAATAATAAAATAAATACTGAAAGAAAAACACCTTTTTTAAATTTTAAGTATGTAGATTTAATAGCTCATAAAAAGGATTTTTTGTTTTGTTTATAATTCCCCTTAACACTCTTGAGGGTCGATTTTTGAAAATACCTCCCTAAGCTGATCTCTGCTCAGCAAAAGTAACACATTGTTAAAAGTGTTGCGTAATGAACGCTTAAAATAGTGTAAATAATTTATATCTGAAAGTGTAATACATTAATATTACTTTGTTGTGTTTATTTTATGTTAAAATTGTATTATTCGCAAGCAACGCCGTTTCTTAAATTATAATGGAGATTCAATGAAAAGCACAGCGAAATGATAACGATAGTCAAATTGGCAAATGTCTAGCTACTTTCACAGCTCGTGCTTTATTAGAGTTTTGTAAGACCCGCCGTGTAGGGGCGTGATGCACGTTAATGCTTCAACTACCGCATTATGATTTACTGCAGTTTTTTTCATGCAATATTTTTTTTTGTATTACTACATTGAAAATTAAGGGATATACATAAACGAAATACTCCACTTTGGGAAATTTAATCCGTTACAGATAATAAATTAATTAAAGATATCCCACTGTAAAATTAATTATATACACCGTTCACTTAAAATAAATAGTCGAATCGTTTTCTAAAGTCTTCATTAACATACAAGAACATGACATACTTAAATTTTGACATAATGTATTTTTTCGGGACAAAAATAATAATGTTTGTAATCCGCTGAAAACGCATATCTACTGCAAAACTGTTCGCCTTCCCCGCTAAAACACTCATCATAGAACCCGTTTTGCCATATATCTTCGAAGAGTGGATTTCAAAGAATATTCCTGCTAAGTATTGGTAGAATATTCCTTCTAAGTTGGTGTGGTGTGGTAGTTGGGAGAAGGGGGTGCCAGCTCAGGTGTCGTCGACGTCACTTGACCATGGTTCAAAATTACGTGGTCCGTTGCCAAAAGCCCTCGTGTAGCTGAACTGTGAGACGTTAATATTCACTCACTCCAAAAAATACAGTATAGTAGTTATAATTATTTTTATACTTAAAAATGCAATATCCGCCTATTCAATTAAAATTGTAGCGTTATAATTAACTACTAACCACAAACAAACTATGGAAATATGCCCAAATGATTTAGTGTGAAAAAGACAAGGTTTATCTACTGTAAGTACCAGAAGCAATAAAAGTATTTATTTTGAAAAAAGATCAATTTCTTACTACCAAATGTGCATAATAAAATCATTAAAAAACATTCAAATAAAGAGAGATTTATATAACAACCTCTCCCTTCAAAACTTAGTTTTATTCTGAAATAAAAAAATTAGGGATTATGCTGTTTACAGGAATTAATTAGAAGTGAGCGCTTTGCGTAGCCAAAACAAAAAGAGTTCTTTCACAAACAAAAGATAGATATATGCTGACGTGGGCTTTTTTGCAGCGCATGCCAGAATTGCTTGCAGATGGCAGAATTTTTTCCTACTTACTTGACAAATATCGTTATATTTTGGACACTTCTCACAATATCTTTATAAACTATAGCCTATGTGTTATTCTGACGTATAAGCTATATTACTGTAAAGTTTCATTAAAATCCATTCAGTTGTTTTTGTGTGAAAGACTCCCAAACATCCTCACAAACTTTCGCATTTATAATATATATTTAGATTATTTTTTAAAAACTTATGAAGAAATTATACATTTTTTAAAATTCAATTTTTAGGGTCTCCAGAACGAATTAATCGATTTCACATAGAAGTCTATGGTGAATCGATGATCGGTTAACGAACAATTCGGATAGCGAACATAGTCTTGGAACGGATTTTATGTTCGTTAACCGATCGCCCACTGTATTTAAGATTTAAAGGTAAGTTATTCTTATTTAAACATTTCTTTAATTAACTATAAGCGTTTTCTTTCATTTGTCCGTTTTCAGGTGTTTTTTCCAGTGAGTAAATATTTAAAAATTAGCGATACTGATTAATTTAAATTTTTTAACTACAAGCAGATGATTAGATGGATACCAGATAGAAAATTCTCTTTTTTTTTAAAAAAAAATCTTTGATTTAGAAAAATCGCTTGTAACTTTTTTCGATAAAATAAAAAAAGATTTCAAAGAAGACTCTTACTTATATACGAGTATTTATTAAATTCCTGTAAATATTTTGATGGAGCTTGTGCTATTTAGTTTTCCTAATGACTAGTTCGAGCATGTTTCCTCTATGCTGAGGTAGTCCCTCGCTGTTTCGACCGTTCTGTTCAAGAAGCGCTTGAAACAAATCATCTTTAAATTCTTCCTTTCGTTCGGCCGAAACATGGGATGTTAATGTACAAATGGATGCAAAGAACTCTAAAAGAGAATTAAGCATATTTGTGTATTAAAAAAAACTGAAAGCTTTAAACAAAGAATTTAATGATAACGCAACAAAAGATAAACAGAATATACACCATTAATACTAAATTTCAAAGTTATTTTGAATGGTGTGTGATCCACGTGATAAATCAGATTTTGACGTATTTTTTTTAAGGAAAATATTATTTTTCAAATTTTGTATCAAAACATATAGTTCTAAAATTTAAATCTTAACGCTATTTTATTATTTATGTTCATTCGCTTGAAATCTCTTACTTCACACATAAGGCAACGATATAGTTGTTGATTTAGCATTTAATCCTCACTTACTCAAGCAATATAAAGATATATTGAATAGCATAAGACATACAATCTATTGTACGAATCAAGGACCTAAAGAATGCATACCGCTAGATAGTACGCCAAAAAATAATAAAATCATAATATTTTATGACCTTTATTTCGTAAATCTTATCCCGGAGCATAATTTTTCATTGTGTTTGCTGTTTTTACAAGCTTAAAATGTTTTCTAATCTTTTTTTACTGTTAATATATTTTTCTGTTTTAAAAAATTAATCGTTACTAGAGGGGTAATCCCTGTCCACCCCCTATTGTACATCTTGTACATGATAAAAATTGTAATATTCGCAAGCAACGCCACCCCCTTCATTTTATGATGTTTCAATGGAAATTTGGCGAAACAGCCAAGTTCAAATCATTTTTGGTAACTTGGTGACCATATGGATTCTTCTGGAAACTAATGGAGAAATCTATAACATCACGACCTATGACGTAAGCGGATTTGTCGAGAAAGCGCTGGAAGGAAGGAGGGGACCACTAGGTAAATCATTCTTGAGGCTCCTCTTCAATTAAATTCAATTTTTTACGACCCATTGTTACAAACTATACCTTATGCATAAATTTCATACAGCAACTAAAAATGCTAACTTAACATTCGTGAATTGTCATTTCCCCCTGTATCATGTTAATAATTTAAAAATCAAATAGTTTTGGATTACATTTCAGTTTAAAACGATCTGAACTCGGTAAAACTGTTAATGGACTGACAAAAGTTGTTAATTAACATTTCTTTAGTTTCAAGCCCAAAATTGGGTCAAGCTACTCTAGTTATCATACGAATATTACTGGTGAGATGCTTTTTTTATCAAATTACTATGAAAGAAAACCCTTTTAAGTTATATTAAAAATATCAAATTATTATAAGTTCCTTGATTTGTTAAAATTATTTACATATGAAAATATTATTATTGTTACACAGTGTAATTTTTACTCAAGTTGTATCTATATTGAGGCTCAGTGGACGAGTGGTAACATATCGCGCTTTCACACCACAGGTGCGGGGCTCTATCCTCAGCCTGGGCAAGGTCGGCTCAGCCTTTCATCCCACCTGCAGGGGGACGATAAATGAGTATCATATTAGGTGCCCAATGGTCACAGTATACCTTGTCCCTCATGGGCTGTTACGCCACTGAGTTTAGTTTATATCCATATTGCATGCTATAGAGTTTAAGGTAGGGAGTAGCTATTTTTATACTTGGAAAGTAAAATATTATCCTGTTTCCCAGAAGATGACATAGTGTTATATTAATTTTCGTTGCAAGGGATGCATCAGGGCTAATTTTCAAGTAATGTCTTATTTTTCGTTCATTATAATTTGTATTCATTCATAAATTCAAAAAAAAAATTGAGTTTATATACATAAATCTACACAAATGTTGTTAAAGTTATTCAGTTGCTGTCAAATCTTCATAAAGCTCCAAATCTCGAATTCATTCCCCTTAAGACATTGGCTATATAACCTTTCATGTCAAGGAACAGAACTGTTTATATCGTCTTCTGATAGTGCATTGGCAATATAGCTATCTTCTCGTTGTGAAATGTGCTCCTTCTGTGTGAAAGAGAACGAAACATCCTAAACCTGGCTTTCATGAGACTTAATATAAATTAGACTTCGAATGTTCACCAACTTATTTCCACCAGGAGTGCTTTTGAAAAGTTCTGTAAATTTATTGTAAATGTTTGTAATATTTTATGAATTTAATCCCCCCCTTTCCTTTGTAATATGTGCTTCCTGTAAGCCCCGTGTGATACTTTGTGGTGCACGAGGATTTTATAATTGTTTTCAATAAAAAAATATATAGCTGTCATTTTATTTTTTCAAATCTTCACCCCAGCCACAATTTTTGTGCACTTATTATTTCTGCAATAACTACTTCTCATTGTATTTTCAATGCAATCATTAATTTTCGTGTTTAATATGTCATCGAATAGATTGTTTATTGCAAAACTAAGACTTCAGATATAAGTTATCATTGTTTCCAGCTTCTAATTGACTAGAACTTTTTCATCAAATGTCCACTTGCGTTATATTTGAACTTCGATCAGTCATTTGGTCATGGTATTTAAGGGATGAATTTTGCGAAGGCTTTTTGGAAAGGAGTGGCTTTTTCTAAGTATTCTAAAAAATGGATTATGATGACAAATTTTCCAGTTTATGACTAATCTTAATTCTGATGCTGGAAAAGGCTCTTGTCTCATCTCATTGCTCAAATTTCCGCGCCATTTTTTCGAGAAGTTGTGCCGACCATGGTAGCTGAGTGGTTATGTTGCCAACTCATGGTCGGCATTATGTCTGTGGAGAAAAATCTAGTATTGATGCTACTGAAGACGTTTCGTGCGGAAGGGTTCTTGTACGTTAAATCTTTAAAGATTCAAAGAACTCGTATTGTATGACCAACAGCTTCGGAGAGTGGAGTTGCAGATCAAAATCGTCCATAGCAGTGATTCAGAATTCATTCCATCGTCATTAATCGTTGAGTTGCTTCTGAATGCTACGTTAAGCAATTGATCGATCGAGAAAACTGCAATCGTACTGTTATTTAATTTATTAAAAAAAAAAAAAAAATTGTTACGGATATATACTCAAAAACAGAATTCTTCTTAAAAAGGGTCTCAAGGGTGTGCCGCGTTGGGTGGTTAAGCATTCTTCATCACAACACGGTTGAATTAAATAACAATAAACATTTATTAACTTTAGATTAAATGTGCAATTAAGAGGTAAACTTCTAAAAACAACAACACATGGAACCAGGCACGCTACAATACTAACAGATCAATTCAGTTCAGTTTTGGAGTCGTTATGTTGAGCTGTAAGGTCGCTGCATACTCCCCTTCCAGTGTCAACGATACCTAGTTGGAAGATGAACTTTGCGACCAGAACGTGTAGATGGCTGGGTAGGCGTTGAAGCTGTTGGATCAGATTCCACAGTAGCAGGTGTTGAAGCTGTTGCATTAGGTTCCACAGTAGCAGGTGTTTCATTCTTGGTTTGAGGTAGTTGCAAGTCCTCAGTGTTAAGAAAGAAGGCAGGTTTGCATCTATCAATAGATACAGATACCCGTTTACCATTGATGTCAAGGAAAAACACTTTATCCTTCCTTTGTAAGACTTTTTGAAAGGGCCATCATAGGGTTGTTGAAGTGGACGACGTAACATGTCTCGGCGAAGAAAAACATGTGTTGCTTCCAACAGTCCTGGATGGATAAAAACTGGACGTTTGCTATGGTGTTTTGGTGGTTTAGGGTGAAGTGATTGCATGTGAGACTTAAGTTTCGAAACAAAATTCACAACATCATCGTCTGGCTTGGAAGAGTCAAACATCTCCCCTGGCAGTCGAATAGTGGTCCCAAAAACTAATTCAGCTGGGGTACACAGAATATCTTCTTTTAAGAGAAGCTCGTAGACCTAGTAAGATGATAGGAGTACTTCTGTCCAACGCTCAGTAGCATGGCATTTGATTGCACTCTTCAATGGGCGGTGCAATTCTTCGATCATCCCATTAGCTTGAGGGTGGTATCCAGTTGTAGGACACTTCTGAACACCAAGTAGTTTGCTAAGAGCTTTGAAGAGCGAGGACTCAAACTGCCTGCCCCTGTCGGTTGTGAGAATTGCAGGAGTTCCAAAGCGAGACACCCAAGAGGAAAAAGAAGGCCTCAGCCACAGTCTCAGCAGTTATGTCTTTGAGAGGTTGGGCCTCTGGCCATTTCGAAAAACGGTCAATCATTGTCAGGCAATAGGTGTAGCCATTTGAAGGAGGTAGAGGTCCAATGAGATCCAGATGAACATGATCAAAACGTTGGGAAGGTTCTTGAAATGATGAAAGAGGTGATCTAGTATGACGATGAATTTTGGATTTTTGGCAAGCTAGGCAGTGTCTTGCCCACTTAGCTACATCTGATGAGATTGATGGCCAAACAAAACGCTGCTTCATCAAATGCACTGATCGACGTATGCCAGGATGGGATAAATTATGCATAGCAGAGAAAACATCTTGGCGATGCTGTTTTGGGATGTAGGGTCTGGCTGTGCCCGTTGATAGATCACACATAATTTCAGTAGACGAATTGGGAAAAGTTACCTTTTTGAGTTCCAAGGAAGTTCCAGATGCTATTAGGGTGTGAAGCTCCTGATCAGTCTGTTGTGTCTCAGCAATACAGTCATAGTCAATTTGACTTGGGAAGGTGATTGCAGAAACACGAGAGAGAACATCAGCAGCAATATTGTCAGATCCTGGAATGTGTACAATATTTGTGGTGAACTGAGAGATGAAATCCAGCTGACGGATCTGCCGTGGAGAACACTTGTCACTTTTTTGATTAAAAGCATAAGTGAGGGGCTTGTGGTCAGTAAACACTGTGAAATCTCTAGCTTCCAGCATATACCGAAAGTGTCGGATAGCCGAGTAGATAGCAAGGAGTTCACGGTCGTAGGCACTGTAAGACTTTTCAGATGAAGTAAGTTTTCTGGAAAAGAAAGCCAATGGCTGTAGCTCAGAGTCCACAACTTGGTGAAGTGCACCTCCTATGGCATAATCAGAGGCGTCCACATGAAGAGCAAGCGGGGCAGAAGGTGAAGGATGAGCAAGAAGTGCAGCATCAGCAAGAGCTTGTTTACACCTCTGAAATGCTGTAATTGCCTCAGAAGACCAGTTTAAAGGCTTTGAGTCCTTCTTACCTTTAGAACCTTTTAAAAATTCACTTAAAAGATACTGTTGTTCAGCTGCTTTGGGCAAGAAACGTCTATAAAAATTTAACAGTCCTAAAATTTTCTCAGAGAGCCAACAGTCTCTGGTTGTTTGTAATCAAGAACTGCTTGAACTTTGTCAGGCAATGGCTTAATGCCATCAGGAGTGATAAAAAGGAAAATGAGTTCAGTCACACCAAATACACATTTAGAGATATTTAGTTTTAAACCATATGAGCTCAGTCTTTGGAATATAGTTCTTAAGTGAGAACGATGCTCCTCAGCATTTTCTGAGTAACACAAAATATCATCCAAGTAGACAAAACAAAAGGAAGTCCTCTTAGTACTTCATGCATGAATCGCATAAAGGTTTGTGGTGCATTCACAAGGCCAAAACACAAATGGGTATATTCGTAAAGACCCCATGGAGTTGTTACAGCTGTCTTAGGAATATCACACTCAGCTATAGGGATTTGGTGGAATGCCTTAAAAATGTCTATTTTGGAAAATATCTTCTTGCCATGTAGTGCATGAGCAAAGTCATTCAAATAAGGCATGGGGTAGCTGTCGAACTCAGTAACAGAATTCAGCTGCCTGTAATCCCCAACAGGTCTAACTGTAGAGTCAGATTTGGGCACAACATGAAGAGGAGAACTCCAGGGACTTTTGGAAGGTCTAATAATGCCTTGAGCAAGAAGAAATTCAAATTCTACCTTCACTGCATCATACAGTTTAGGTGTAGCCTTCTAGGCCTGGCAGTGACTGGTGGGCCAGTAGTAATAATATGGTGGACTGTGCCATGTGATGCTGATTTGGAAATTAAAGAAGGGTTGCTGAGGTCTGGATATTCCGATAAGATGTTTTTAAAACTGATGTTTGCATCTACAGTGAGGATTGAGGGCTGTACAATATTTGAAAAACACAAGAAGTGAAAAGAGAAGTTTCACATCCACCAACCTTTTTTTCAAGGTCGATTAAAAGGTTGAAGTGCTTTAGAAAATCAGCACCAATTATAGGAGATGATAATCAGCAATTATGAAAGTCCAGATAAAAGGTCGCCTCAGACCCAGGTTCAGTTCTTTACGGACCATACCATAGGCTGGAATTTTGGTATTATTAGCAGCAAATAAGGAGAAGTTAGACTGAGGTGATTTATTCATAGTTGGAGAAGGTGGGATGACACAGATTTCACTTCCAAGTCTATGAGGAATTTCTGGCCAGACTTGCGGTCTAATAAAAATAACCGGCTGGTATAGTTTCGAGGGCTCTGCCATTCCAGCTATGACAGAGCAAATGCACAAGGTGAAACACACTTGCGGGCCTGCTCTTTATAAATGATAGTAGCAGATGCCACTTCCTCTATTGACACTCCTAGAGCGTGAATGTGATCTCCGGCGGTCAGAACTATATCGTTGGTGGCGATTGCGCTCTCTTGTCAGTTCAGCAACTTGTAGAGACAGCTCTTGGATCTGCCTGGCGAGAGAGTCCATGGTTGGCTGAGCATTGCATGAAGATGACTGGGATGGTGGAGGAACAGTTTTGGCCGCACAGATAGTTGAGATGAACCAACAACCTCAGAAACCTTATCAGCGATGATAGCCAGTTTATCCAAAGGCTCTGAGGATGCAGATAAAAACAGTCTGGATATGTGGTGGCATTCTTTGAAGCCACAAACTTTGCAGAAAGTCATCCTGTCCAGCTCTTTCATTTTTCGCAACAGGTGGCTGGGCTTCTCATCTCCTAGCTGAAGGTCAGTAAGCAGTTTCTTAATTTTTGAGTCTCCGAGTCGCTAAATTGGGTGATGAGCCGCTGTGAAAGAGTGTGATATTTGTCACTGTTCGGAGGGCTTAACACAATGTCCGACACGTAGGAGAGAGTTTCAGCATCCAGGTTCGCAACCAAAAGAATACTTAGTATCATCACTGTACCACTGAATGTGAATGCATTCGCATTGCGCAATCCATAGACGAACGTTGGATTTCCAAAACGGCGGCAGCCGCAGCAATACAATATTGTAGAATAAGCATAGCAGATGCTTCAAGTGGTCTTGAGGAGAAGGAGAAAAAAATCTTTCGCTACGGGGTGATCATCCGTAGTAGAAGAATTTGTATTGCATTCGCCATTAAACAGAATGTGTTTTTAAGTCCAAAAAGGGTCACCACTTTGGGTGGTTAAGCATTCTTCATCACAACACGGTTGAATTAAATAACAATAAACATTTACTTTAGATTAAATGTGCAATTAAGAGGTAAACTTCTAAAAACAACAACACATGGAACCAGGCACGCTACAATACTAACAGATCAATTCAGTTCAGTTTTGGAGTCGTTATGTTTGAGCTGTAAATCGCTGCATATCTCGAATAAAATCTAAACATTTTTTAAATAGATATAATTCTTTGAAATTAAAATTAAGTAATTCAAATCTTTTACACATTATTTATAAAGGAATAACGCTTTAATGAAGTGTAAAATGTTTAAAATGTAATCATAGTTTTAAAAAATTGCAAGCATATGGAAATAAGAAAAGCTTTTGTGTGTATATAAGAAAAATGTTAAGTCTTACGTTGCGCATGATATTTTCTAAAATAGAACCTCCAATTAGAAGCAATAAGTTGATTTATAAATTTAAATTTATCCTTATCGTACTAAAGCTATTTTTATACAAAAAGAATAATAAATTATATATTTTTTAAAAAATAAAAATATGTATATATATTTTTACAAATTTTTTTAAGAATTTCAATATTTTTCAAATGTTTTGAAATACAAAATATATATAGTTTTAAAATAAGGTAGAGTTTAAAAGAGTATGATACGTTTTGTAATTCTACAAATTTTATACATCAGAGGCTACTATTTTAGAAAATATACACAAATGTTTCTTATTTTCATATGCTGATAATTTTTTTAAGTATGATTATATTTTAAACATTTTGTACTTTTATGAGACCTCATTACTTTATAAATAAAATGTAAAAGATTCGAATTATTTAATTTTAATTTAAAAATATTACATATATTTGAAAATTGTTTATAGTTTCAACCCTCGAGACAAAATTAACACCCTTGATACCCCTTATAATAAGTATGACGATCACAGGAGGAATAGAAAACCAGTAAATGTCAGTCAGACTAAATGATTTGTTGAATTCAATTGGAGTGAAAGCAGTCCATTCGGGATTCAAGCTTTTACAATATGGACAGCTGATAGAATGTCTTTTGGACTGTTCCTTTACCGAATTTCTACATCCCACTGGTCATTGAAGTGGCATAGTCTAATAACAGTCGTTATTATAATAGCAGCAAGTGTAACATATTTATCAAAATGTTTAGTAAATAAGCGACGCGATGATTTTTTAAAAGTCATGAAAAGTATGTAACTGAACATCAACAACAAAAAAGAATGAGGTGTTGTCCAGTTTCATTTCGTAAGAAATTTATGATTTGTTGTAAAATTTTCTGAGAAAGAAAATTTACCTTTGTATTCTTCGTCTGATGTGAATACGTCCGTTTTAATTTCTTCTTTACAATAAAGAATGTCGAATCCAATCTGCTTCAGCATTTTCTCATAAAAAGAAGCGTGGTACTTAAAATGATGAGAGTCTGCAACATAATCATCGACACCCTGGAAATATAAATGTTCTTTATTTCAATTCCAAAAACTTTTGACAAATAATATCAATACCTTATTTTATGACTGCATAATTCATAGTTACGTATTGCATTTAAAAGATAAAGTAAAAAAGGCTTAAATACTGTGGTAGACATATAATCACAAAAGATGATAAATTAATTGGTTCTAAATGCACATAACAAACTTTTTTTTTATTTATTTAATAATAAAAATGATTTACATGAAAGGGAAACAATATTTTCAATAAAAGATGATATCAATAGGACATAATTGAAATCACTTTTAAAAGATAAAAATGTAGCTAAATGATAATGTACTGGGGCTAATTAATTAATATAGTTCATTTACTTCAAAAATTTCATTACAAATGCCTTTTTTTCACGATGTTGAACTTTCCTCATAAATAAAGCCAAAATTTAAATTTTGAAAAACTTTCTTCAAAAGTTTTTGAGTTATGGACTTTTAAAAAATGAGTATGTTGAAGTTTCTTGAGAATCTCGGACATTTCACGTCAAGTTCTTTTTAAAAGTCTACATGTGTATATCACTCGATAAATTATTATCCAATTCAAAAATATGGCTGTTGCACTATAACGTTGGTTAAATGCATCTTTATTTACATATTATAACCTACTGATTCTCTATATGATTTAAATATTATATCCTATTTTCTAAATAAGAAGTCCCATCACACTGAAATGTGTGATTAAAAGTTCTATTTACAGTAAAATTAATTATTACAAAATTGTTTACTTGCTTGAAAGAAAGATCAAATGCAGAATCTATTAATTCGACAGAGCGAGGCAGCGTTAATTTAGAGCAGAGGTTCTCAATTTTCTTGTCTCATAGATACTTTGCTATGTTTCAGAGCTTGGTTTAGACACCTGCTTAATTAATGTTGAATTTTGGCAAATTTATCAACTTAATTGTCTTTTCGACAGCTGGTACTACTACTTTTTTTAAAAGAACTAAATTTTTAACTGTAATGAAGTATAGTGTTTAAAACTTAAAAAGCCCACGTTAATAAATTAAATGAGAAAAGTAAATTAATACATAAAATAACAACAAAAAATTATTTTAAAGTGAGGGATGTGAATATGATGCTACAATAAACAAATTTTCAACATTTGGTTTCAATTTTGTCAGATTTAACCTTAAATCTCCTCGATTAGTAATGTCCAGTTTTTCCTTTCTTTTTTTTCTTTCTGTTTCGCAACCGCGCTGAAACTCCTTCTCACTAGAAAAAGCAGTAAAAAACTTACTCATGATATTCCATAATTCGGAACGAATAAAAGGTTTGTCTTTTTTAAAGCCAAAACTTGTGACATCCGTTTATAAACTTTGCTCTAAGATCTTAGTTAGTGCCTACTCCAGTGCTTCTCAAAGTTTCAATATTTGCAACCCAATATTCAATTATAATTTTCATTGCGCCCCCCTTCATACAATAACAACGTATTGAATTCGATAATACTATACTTGGATGCTAAAGCTACAGTACGACTTTAACATCTTAAGTGCTACTGGCGAATATAAATGTCTCTCTCAGTCAAAGCGCTAATTGCCCTGGACGTATATATACGTCTTTCCAAAGTAAGATCTTTTCTGAGCACTGCTATCCGTAAAATTATTCCGAAGGCTTTGGAACGCAATAAAGGGACCTTGACAGAGTTTGCGAAGAATTTACACTGATGTCCAAAAGTTAAGCATAAATCGTAAAATGCGAAAAACATGGAGTAAATATTCGTAAAATTATTCCAAATTTCTTGCGGATATTAATTGGGTGAAGAAGAAACATTGGATTTATGCGAAACTTTCCAGTCGACTACTTCCTGCGCGAAACACCGGCGCATGTCGGAACGCGGAGAAACCGATTCACGCAGCATAGGCAGTTCAGACGTTTCGTGCAACTGCTGTGCGAAGGAATGTTGTTAACCATCAAACAAGGTGAATGATGGCGCAAATACACCAATTGGACATGTTTGCGAAAGGAAGAATCGCCGGAATCCTCACGATCACAAACCGAAGTGTCTCGAATTCTGAATGTGGCCCACTCTGTGATCTCAAGACTGTGGCAGAGGTTTCAAAGAACGGGAGATGTTACCCGACAACCAGTATCAGGTCGACCAAGAGTCACAACCCGTCGCCAAGACCAATATTTGATAATAAGTGCGGGACGTCAGAAGGGCAGTACTGCCAGAGCACTGCGTTCGGCGCTCACAGTCGCCACAGGAATACGAATTTCGAGACAAACTGTTTACAGGCGACTCAATCTTGCTGGCCTGTATGCCAGAAGACCAGCAGTTGGCATTCTCCTCACGTCTGCGCATAAACACGCTTGTTTGAACTGGAGTTTGAAACATCAACATATTGGAGTGTGGGAGAGTGGGCTAATGTGAAGTTCAGTGACGAGTCCCGGTTTAGTCTGAGTAGTGATTCTCGACGGGTAACGATATGGAGAGAACGTGAAACACGTTTTGAACCAAGAAGCATAACGGAAAGACATCATTTTCCATCAAGGGGAGTAATGGTATGGACAGGCATCATGATGGACGGCCGCATAGACCTCCATTTCTTTGACACGGGGTCTGTGACTGCTCAAAGATACAAAGACGAAGTTCTTGAGCCGTATGTTCGCTTTTTTCGAGGTGCTGTCGGTCCTGACATCATATTCATGAATGATAATGCGCCATGTCACCGAGCGGTGCTGATTGATGACTTCATAGAAACGAAAAACATCCAGCGCATGTCGTGGCCTGTGAACTCCCCTGATTCAAATCCTATCGAGCATGTATGGGATATGCTCGGGAGACAAATTGCAGCCCTTTCGCACCCACCAAGCTCCGTTACAGAACTGAAGAGAGCTCTCCAAGAAGCTTAGAACCTTTTGAGCCCGCAACTCATTCGTCATCTTATAGCAAGTATGGTAAATCGCTGTGTAGCGTGCCTGGCTGTCAGAGGTGACCGCACGCCTTTTTAAACTGCAGCATCAGTATTTTATTTAATGTTTTCTTTCATTTTTTTCTTTAAAGTGTGAATTCTTACTATGCTCAGTTTTCTTTCAGACTGCTACTTTGGATGATAAAATTAATTATTATCATTCTTTTGATTTGCTTCCTTATTTTATAACCATTTTACACTCACATATCACGTTTCCCACCATTCTGATTTACAGTTCCTTCTTTATTCATATAATTATCAATTATGCTTCACTTTTGGACACCAGTGTGTGACGAATCTGTGCGGAACCTTTCCACTAATATTCTTAGGCGTCTTTTTGGAGATTATAAATTCGCGTATATTTCCAATCAACTCCAAAAAGCGAACGGGATATGTAAAGTAGATAGGGTATTTAAGTAGAGCGTTGTAAGCTAGTAGGAATGAAGGCTATTGAGCCAGCAGCAGTAGCCTCAAGTTTGGAGGGTTCAATTGGATTGCAAGATTGAAGAGGTACGGTTAGTAATCTACGAAGACATCTTGTGAAGATATCTAAGTATTGTCAGGTGATATAATATAGTTTATTATTGCTTAAAACAATCGTTAGTTTAATGAAATTAGTTTAAGTTAATGAAAGCTAATAATTCGAGTTACGTTTATTTCTCGGACCTCCTATTTCGGTAGACTTTATTTGATCTTACGCGTAATTATTGATTAATTTCATAATTCGTAATTTAATTTAATTTGTTTGACGTAACATAGAAATATTATATGTTATTAGAGTTTCTGATATTTGAATCGATATAATAAATACAAGTTATTACTATACAAATGGCTCTTATTGATTCTTTGCCTCAAATTAATCTTGGTGTCCAGGGTGGAACCCAGGGGGGTTCTAACAAAGTGTACTTATTTCAGAGGATTTGCTTATTTATCTTCCCCCTCCTTCGCAATACATCACGTACGTGCACTTACGTGGGAAAGGGTGGCATTAGGGAGTGAATCGCGTAACTTTAAATCGGCAGTTAAGGGATTGATTATAAACCGTACAAATGATCAAGATAAGCGTTAATTTTTGTACATAATTTTATGTATGACAAGTCCATGAGGTCATTGGTAATTATTTTAATGTTGTTCTTAACTTAGTGTTGTTAAAAAAACTATGAAATACATTGTGCAGTACTGATGCATTTCTAAGTGTATTATATCAGAGTAAATGTGTATTTTTAATTTTTTATTATGCCAGGATGTATCTTGTTTGTTTACTCTTTCAGTAAATTAATAATTTTTTAAAAATAATCTTTCATTTTCGGCTTTTGTAATATGCTCGCGCCCCCCTCGTTCAGTTATCATGCCCTCTTAGGGGGCGCGCCACACAGTTTAAGAGACACTGGCTTACTCTAATCGGTTATTATAATGTGACATTTTTTTTTTAAATTTTACCATATGAACTCATTGTCTACTATGGCACCACCATAGCCCAAACATTCTCAAGACTAGTTTCAAAAAAGGCATTTAAATGTTGAGCGTAGGTTAAAACGTTCTGGCAGATGGCCTGTGAAAAATTGAGAAACTGAGAAAATTCGGGACCTCCCGTATTATACTTCTTTAGCTTAATTCTAGAAAGAAAAGTTGAAATGGTTCTTGTTTTAATAACATTTATGCTGTCATCTTGTGAGTGCAAATTAACCTCCTTAAAGCTAGTAAATAAATTGTTCAATAAGTAAAAAACTTTGGTTTCCACTTGATCAAATTTTCTTTTAAAATTAAGGTATCCGTCTACGTTCGGAACCGTGATTTTCAAAAGCGCATAAATGGATAATTTTCATGATATTTAGTGTCACTTAGATTAGAAAGTATGCATAAAATTGTTTTAAGGACATTTTGACAAAAAAAATTATTTAAATATAATATTTTGGCAAAAAATTAACTTAGAATAATCTTTTTTCCAAATGTTCTTTTGTGAAAAATGCTTCTATTATAATGATAGTTTGCCTGTATATAGCTCAGACCTCTCTTCAGAGACTCAACTAGAATTTTTGAAATATATAACTTAGCAGTGGGTTTATTCATATTTTACGACAACAGAGGGGAGCAATTTTAAGAGAAAAACGCGAACAATTATTTCCATTGATGGTAACTCTGAAAATAATGTGATTTTTTTCAAAAATTCTAGTTGAGCCTCTCTAGAGAGGTCTGAGCTATATGCAGGCAAAATATTATTCTAATAGAAGCATTTTTCACAAAAGGACAACATTTGGAAAAAAGATTATTCTAAGTTAATTTTATGCCAACATGTGACAAACCTATACGGAACTTTATCACTAACCTTCTGAGTCGTCTCTTTTAGGGAAATTTAATTCCCCTACCTATTTCCAATCAGCTCCAAAAAGAGGACAGGATTCCTTGTTATATGCAGATTAGATAAAGTATTTAAGTCAAACGGAATAGTAAAGCAAAAAGCAGTAGGAGAGAGAGATTGAAGCAGGAAGGTATAACGGTGAAGTTAGATTTCTAGGTGGATAAATCTCGGGAAGAGCTGAGCTGCAGTGTGGTAAATATTGATTTACATTTTAAAGTCTCGTTGAAGTTTTATATTAGGAGTGAGATTAAAGTTAAATGTTCAATAGGAACATTATTGAATATAAATCTGGGATCTCTTATCGCGGTAATCTCTGCGTGATCGATATTCTAATTGTTAATTAATTGGATCATTAAATATTTAAGTTTATTTAAAGGAAAGTCCCTTTTTAAACCTCATATAACTATCTAGATATATTTATTAAGTCTTTGATTCTATTTGGAAGAGATAACCAAATAAAGAAAGTTATTTATAAAAATGGCTACTGGCTCTTATATGACTCCAATTTATTCTCGTTCTCAAAGTGAGATCCAAGGGGATCTTCACAAACATATTGTATTTAAATAAATGTTTTTATCAAAATGTCCTTAAAACAATTTTATGCATAAATTCCAATCTAAGTGACACTAAATATCATGAAAATTATCCATTTATGCGCTTTTGAAAATCACGGTTCCGAACGTAGTCGGATACCTTAAAGTCGCGATCTAGTTTAATGACAGCCACTATATCACACATGGACATCCACTTGCACCTCATGGACCCCCAAATTATTTTTTTGCTGACGTGGACGCCTCGCAAGTCTTCATAGACCCTTGGGGATCGATATAGACTACTTTGGGAATCACTGATTTAGAGTAAAAAAGTGAAAGAAGCGAGTGATTGGGAATGAGGATTCCATTCCGTGTCTGAGCCTCAAAAGGCTCTTATTTCCATATCCTATATATCTTGAAGAAATATTGAATTGGTGGAATTTTAAACTTACTTAGGTCCCTGTTTAATAAATACGACTTGCCACAAAGTTTCATCTAGCGAGTGCCTTGGATATCCAACGTAAAGTATATTGTTATATAAGGTTATTCGATAGGCTTATTTAAGAATAAAATTAAGAAGAGCCCACACAATGTGAAAGTTACTAATGCCTTGCTATACATCTCAAAAATTTGTACATTAAATTGTGAAGGTAACAAACTTACTTCAAAGAAGCTACTCCATTTATTATTATTCTCTATCTCTAGTACCGCATCGTAAAATGAAGATTGTAACACGAAGAAAAAGGCCGCTTCCCCATTGGGTTTTAATAGCTGCAAGACATTACAGAAGCTTTTTCTTTGATCTTTTAGCCATTGAAAGCAGTGGAGAGCGACAAGTTTCGTAATTTTACTGCCCCATCGCTGCATGGTAGACCTAGAAAATGAACACCACTCATAATGACATGATACTGCAAAAGAATTTTCATACAATTACGTTTCATAAATTCGAATCGGAGAGTAATTGCTTCAAGAAAATCTCAATGTTTGCATCTTTCAAGCAATTGTTTAAATAACAGAGCCGTATGTGAAATGTTGTTAAAACAAGTTCTATTTTTTAGGTTTCTTTATTAAACGAGTCACCTTTATTAATTACATAAAATGGAATCGGTGTAAACTTATATTAAATATTAGGTATACACTGAAGTACCACTGAATAAGGGATAGCAAGGGCTATGTAAATTGTGTAGCTCAGCTCATCATTTATGCGCACGGGAAAGTGTTGTGGTAACTGCATATATAACGCGTAATGTGGGTGTTCTGAATCAGTAGTTGGAATTGCCAGTAGGGGTAAACTGCCTGATTTTGATGCCTTCGATCGCGGACAAATCGTAGGAGCGTGATGTATGGGCCATTCAATTAACGAAATCGTTAGACAATTAGGATTTTCAAGGTCTATAGTGTCAAGAGTATACCAAGCTTACATGTATATTGGACAAACAACCAGGAAGGGTAAACTGCAAAGGATAATTAGCCTTGACAGTGCGTGATGAGAGATGGCTCAGGCGTATTGTATAGCTAGCGAAGCTCTGCATTAGCTCAAATTACCACCCAGTTGAATTTCGTTGCCAATCGTACAGTCAGTAAACGGACTGTGCAACGCTCGCTTCACCGTATGGGTTTCAGGAGCCGTCGATCTAGGAGAGTATCATTGCTCAATGCTCGCCATCAGGCTGCGCGTCTTTCCTGGACAAGAGAGCACAGAAACTGGAGTGTAGAAGACTGGAAACGAATAGCATGAAGTGATGAATCTCGATTCCGACTACTTAACTCCGATGGGAGGCTGAGAATATGGCGTCAGACTCATGAAGTCATGGATCCAGCATGCTAGGTTGAATGATGGCTCAATCATAGTATGAGAAGATTTTTTGTGGCAATGTTTGGGATGTTTGGTGCTTGTACCAACCTCCCTCAATGCATTTCGGTACGTAGAGTTTCTGGGTGATAATCTCCATAATGCTGCTATATTATCCGCACGGTAATGGAATTTTCCAGCAAGACAACTGTACCTCTTACAAGTCCCGGTTGACTACTGGCTAGTTGGAAGAGCATTTCTCTGACTTTTTTGTCATAAATTGGCCACCTAGAAGCCCGACTTTAATCCTATTGAGCATCTTTGATATCTTTTGGAACAAGGCGTGAAAGGTCATCTCACAGCACCAACGAAACTTACTGAATTATGGACACCTTTAGCCAAAATGTGGTAAGTCTTTCCTGTGGAACGTTTCCAGAAAGTTGTTGAGTCTGTACCTCGTCTTGTGGCAGCCGTTATCAAGGCCATTGGAAGCCCCCAACTCGTTACTATGTAGGTATCCCTACTTCACTGTAGTACTATGAATCTACGTAAACATATTGAGATATAACAATTAATTGTGTGAAATACTTAATATAATATCATAAGGCCAGATAAAACCTTGTCCCTCCCCTTTTTCTTATTGAGAACAATTACAAAATCCCCGTGCATCACAACGTTTCACATGGGGCTCACAGAAGTATTAATTACACATTACAAAGAAAGGAAGGGAAAAAAATTGAGGTTATGAGGATTACAAATATTTGCAACAGATTCACTGAACTCTTTAAAAGCCCTTCTGGTGGAAAGAAGTTGGTGAAAATTCGGAGACCAACATATATTATGTCCCTTGAAAGCCAGTCTTAGGATCTTTCTCTCTCTGACATACTTGGAACACAAAAGGAGCACATGTTCTACATTTTTCATGCCACTAGTATTACAATCACAGGAAGATGACGGAACAAAATGATGGCATGACAGTCGCTTATTGATGGTTGGAAAAAATTTCTTTGTTAAGCTCCCTTTATTTGAAATGAGATATTCTTTATTCTTAGACTTCACCATTCTTTCTTTCGTGATCTTCTCGTAAAATAATTTAGGCAATAACGGTAACGTCAATTTTGCGTTTGTTTATAGCCTTTGCAAGCCAATCGATCTTCTCATTTCCAAGAACGCCCGTATGTCCACAAACAAATGATGCAAAATCTATTGAGATGTTTTTTTTAGACTTTTAACTTGCTTTTGGATCTCGACGATTATGTTGTTAGATAATGAAATATACTTAAGAGAACCGAAGGAGGAAAGAGAGTCGGAACAGATGAGAAGTATGTTCAGTTATCCATTCAATGGCGAAGTTTAAGCATAAAAGTTCAGCTACAAACAATTGGGCCTTTTAAGCCATCAAACGTGATCATGAACTTTGTTAACGAAATTCTTCTAACTTCACTCACAAATTTTCACTCATTGTTCAATTTCTGTCAAAATAATATTAGGTGATGAACAACTATATTTGGTGGAATAAGAAATGGTTCGCTATTTTCTTACCTGACTTGTTACTTAACTCGATTTGGAAACGCCATCTCTTGCTGCACCTGGAAGTAGTTACTTATTTCTTATAATAATTGAATTGGTCTGAAAAGAAATAGTATCTTGACAGCACAAAAGACGACCACACACGAACGAGTTTGAACATGAACTGTTTATTTACGCTATGGAATATTACAATGGAATGCGCAGAGCGCCATCTGTGGACTGTAAGATTAAACAATATTATTTCAGTTACATACACAGATTAATATGTTTAAATTAGTTTTTCAGATAGATTTATATAAACTCTTAATATTTCACTACTCTTATATGATCGAAATACAAGTTAACTGCGCAAGTTGACTTTACGATGCAAAGTAATTGTGCAATAAAATATGAATACGGTAGTAAGTATAGTATTTTTATTTATACCTAAATAAATTATCTTGAATGAGACCTATAATACAGAATATTTTTAAACTCTTGTAATAAAGATACAGGTGACAGTATACCACAAAAAATAATTATGTGAAACACCTAATGCGGATAGCTAATTGTTGTTCAATATACGTATAATACAAATGTAAACATCCCATTGCATGAAGCTTGTTCCGTATAACGAGGGAGTATCTCCATACTTTCGTTGGTAATTTTATTCCTATAAATTGTAACGGGTCTATCCGCGAACCTTCAACTAATCCACTTGATGAAAATTTATTTCTTTTTAACTGTATGTTCTGTTGCAAACTTTCTCCCGAAGAAGAAGACGTTATTTATGCAGATGAGGGTTTCTATTTAAGGGTTGACATTTAGGTACGCGATGTTAGTCGCTGGATGGTCAATTATTGGTATTTGGAGAATAAGTGATAAAATTGAGCTTAAGGATTACGACCGGAGGTTGTACAATTTAGTAAGAGAATTACGGTGAATTATAGCGTAGAAGTCCAAGTGTTCCAAGAGTGAGTGGAGTAAATTATACTTATATGTTAAATACCTTTAAGCCGTGTGATTGCTCTTCTAATTAGTTACGTAGTGCATTTCCTACCTTTATTTGTGTGGTTTAAGTCAGTGGGATAATAAATTTGAGTTTGAAACTAGTTATGGCTGATCTTTATTTAAACCCCCAAACACCAGCAACCGCTAGCCGGTTGTTACAAGAAGGATTGCATACGAAAGGCATAAAATTAACCCTCCGCTCGTTCTGGGAAGAGGCGTCTTAAGACTGCTTAAGCAAGATAGCCCCACTGATGAGCCTTTTAAGGTATGAGACTACCATCGGAGCACTTTTTTTAAAAAAAATATATAAATTTTCAAATAAATAAACATTTTTTTTATTTGAAATGGCGCATAAAAGTGGGAAATTAAGTACAATTTCCACAAAAATAAAAATAATTTTGGATGTATTGGGAATTTTGAGTGAAATTTTAGTGAAAAATTGCAGTTATGGTAAGGCTTGTATCAGTAACGCACACAGGAATTTTTCAAGGGGAAGGTCCGGGTTCGAAAGTTCACTATTCTTGTATCATGCTTCTTTTGATTTTGTCGATTTTCGGAAACAAAGCACAGTAAAAAACTAATTATTGAATAAATAATTAGCATTAATTAATAAAATTAATCATTAATAACAAATACCTAATTAAATTTTTCGTACTATATACTTAAAATTGTAATCAATCGGAAAAACAAAATCAAGGACTTTGGGAGAGTTCAGACCTCAGGACCCCCCACCCCACCCCTTCCTTCTGTGCGCCACTGGCTTGTATTGAAAATTTTAATTAATATATTTGAATAATATTTATACAATACATGAATAACATCATTATCTGTGTTTGGAGCTATAAGATTTGTAATACTTTTGAAAGTTTTTGAAATATGTCATTTTTTATGCAAAAACTAAATTTTTTACAAGAAATTAACGTTATTTTCCACAAAAAGGGCAATCAAATACATAAATATATACACAGAGATTAGATAATAATCTGAACTGCAGATAAAACTAAATAAAACATTTTCTGAAAATTTCAAGTAAATATCTTACAAAGAAAACCTGAAGTGAACTTTATCTTTCTCAGAAAATGCATTTAAAGATGTTAATACAGTATAAAAAGTTTTCAGTTTTCTATTAATTGTACATTTTTTCAACTCACCATATTTATAGGTCAAGATCTTTTTAGCTTCATGTTTAACTAATTCGGATTTTTTTTTAACCTTTTTTTGTTTTCTAGAGAGTTTTATGGACTATAACAACTGTCGTTTTTAGTGAAATTTGGTTAAAAAATTGCTGTTACACAAAATTATAATAAATGTATTCAAATAATATTTATACAGTACGTGAATAACATCTTTATATATGTGTTAGGAATTAAAAGGCTTGTAATGATTTTGAAAATTTTTTAAATATGCCAAATTATATGCAAAAACACGATTTTTTTAAATAAATGATTTTTTTTCATAAAAAAGCAATAAAGTACATAGATATATACACAGAGATTAGACTTTGATATCATAACGCAGATAGAACTAAATAAAACATGTTCTAAAATTTCAATTCAATATCTTAAAAATAATTTGTGTAGGGACCTACTTTTGGTTCTGTAAACTCTATTTCCGGTTTACTAATTATGCTATAACTTTGCTTCTAAATATCGTTGAAACAAAAACAGAGTGTTTTTGGAATATTAAAAATATGGACTATAAAATGAAAACATAAAAGAAATTTCAAACATTTTCACCAAAACGGCGAATTTAGAGTAGTCACATATCTTGAGGTATCCGACTACGTTCGGAACCGGGATTTTAAAAAAGCGCATAAATGGATAATTTTCATGATATTTAGTGTCACTTAGATTAGAATACACGCATAAAATTATTTTAAGGACCTTTTGACAAAAAAAATTATTTAAATACAATATTTTGGCAAAAAAATTAACTTACAATAACCTTTTCCAAAATGTTCTCCTTTTATAAAAAATGCTTCTAAAATAACAATACTTTGCTTATATAAAGTAAAGACTTCTCTAGAGAGTCTGAACTATTTTTTTTAAATCCACATTATTTTCAGAGTTACAACCAATGAAAATAATTATCGGCTTTTTTTTCTTAAAATTTCTCCCCTCTGTTGTCGTAAAACATAGATAAATCCACTTCTAAGTTATATATTTCAAAAATTCTTGTTGAGCCTCTGTGCAGAGGTCTGAGCTATATACAGGCAAAATATTATTATAATAGGAGCAGCTTTTACAAAAGGAGAACATTTTGAAAATGGGTCATTCTATGTTCATTTTTTGTCAAAATATTGTACTTAAATAATTTTTTATTGTAATAATATTCTTAAAACAATTTTATATACATTTTCTAATCTGAGTGACACAAAATATCATGAAAATTATCTATTTATGCGCTTTTCAAAATCACGGTTCCGAACGTAGTCGGATACCTTAAGTTGACAGTAGATAGCTTAGGTTGTCCATACTCGTTCAAACTGTAGCCCGTGAGGAATAAATGAGCATAACTCACAAACGGTCGAGTCGGTTTGTTCTCCTTTCGACTAAAGAAATAATGATGGATGTCCTGGTTAAGTTTAGACTTTGTCATGGACATGACTCAATTATGCAATCTTGCCACTGTTGCCAATTGAATATTTCGAATGCTTCACTCACTTGAATTTGTTCAGGAATAACATTTGACGATTAGAATTATTCGAATTATGATTTTGTTGAAGTTGAGAGGAGAACAAGATGATCCCCCTTTCCCCGAGATCGTGGGCACAGTTCGCTCATCCTTTGAAACCTTACTGGTTCGCATCTGAACCGTTTCGGGGATACATAAAGTATTTATTGTACAAGAAAGTTGCAGACTTTGCAGAAAATATTGCAGTTATTTCAATTTTATAGTTATTTAGGTATTAGAGTTGTCTTATTTCTGATTTAAAGTCTTAGAAATATTTTATGCAAAATTTAAAAAATTATTCCTGAAAACATGCCATTACACGTTTTATCCAATTACTTTTTCGTAGAATGTACTTCATCTGAAAAAAAAATGCTAAGCTCTATTGTATTTCAGTAGAATTCTATCACCTACAAAAATAACTTAAAACATTAAAAATTCATAAGGCACTAAAATATTCATACCAATCTTCAATATTCGCCACACTGTATTCGATCAGAGTATGGGAGTTGTGTTTCTTAGCAAAATCTATCATTTCAGGTTGTAAATCCACAGCAAAAATCTTGCCTAGCTTTGGAAATAGAGGAACAACTAACTGCACTGTATTTCCTCCAGGTCCGCAGCCTACATCCAAAATAGTTTCTTCCACATCACTTCTACCCCAACCTAGTCGCGGAAGAATCTTCGAAATAAAGAATTGCACACTGTCCAGTGGTTTTTGGCGTCTAGTATACGATTCAGGGTCAAATTTCATTCTGAATGATTCTGTATGAAATAAAACCTCATTAAATAATATATATATACAAGCTACTGATTTTAGAATAAATAGATTATCTCTCTTAATCAAAACAACGTTCTCAACACCAAAATACGCATGTATTACTGATTTTAAAATAATTATTTCTCTCTGAGAGTATGTTCTGTGTGATTCTGCAAGAAACAAGTGTAATATAAAAAAAAAACTTTCAAGTCAATTCCTACTTAGATCGAAAAAGAAAAATTTTATTGTAGTTACTTTTTATTAAATAGTTACAATTAATATAAATATGTATATACATAGGACAGAATCACAACATTAAGCGGTAATTAATTTTTATTCATTATCATTAAAGTATATTGTCATCCAAAACACAATCGTGTATATAAAATTTCATTTCAACTGAATGCTTTAAAACGTGAGAAAAAAACCTTTTCAAGATTTGACACAAGTCGCCAGAATGGTCGCTAAGCCGCCAACGTGGCTATATTTGTAATTCTTTACATAATTAGCTTTAACCAATTAATTTTTATTAATTATAATTAAGTTATTGTATTGTCATCCAAAATAATCATGTATATTAAACAAGCTCAACTGAGTGCTTTAAAATGTATTTTATTAACGATTGAAAATTCCACCAAGATAAATAAATAAACAAACATATATATATATAGAGAGAGAGAGAGAGAGAATGTGAGTTAACATATTACGAATTGAAAAAATCAAATACACAAAAAGGTGACTCAATTATTTCTGACAGGCCTGTCGGGTTCGTGTCTTACCATTGCAGACCTAGTACATTTTCCAAGAGCTGGTAAATCTATTTTAGTGCGGAAACGCATAGGCGATACCAAACGTCACAAATACTTCCGACGTCCAGTTTCCTCCCCAGAGAGAGGCACCTAAGCTCTGGCGAAACGAAATTGTACTTAGGATATGTGACTCAATTAAGAGTAAAATATCTAGTTCAAATTACATTTCGCATGCTTATATATACAGAGGCATCAACACGGATGTCTCAATGAATTTGTAAAAAATAACTACCTGCTAATCATAATACATTTTGTATATACTTACAAAGAGTATCAATTATAAGTACCAAAGTATATTAAGGTATCCGACTACGTTCGGAACCGTGGTTTTAAAAAAGCGCATAAATGGATAATTTTCATGGTATTTAGTGTCAGTTAGATTAGAATACATGTATAAAACTCCTTTAAGGACATTATGAGAAGAAAAAAAAGGATTTAAATACAATATTTTGGCAAAAAATTAAGAATAATCTTTTTTCAAAATGTTCTCCTTTTATAAAAAATGCTTCTATAATAATAATATTTTGTTTATATAAAGTAGACTCCTCCAGAGAGTCAGAACCAGGATTTTTGAAAAATTCACAATATTTTTAGTTACAACAAATTGAAATAATTATCGGCGTTTTTTTCTTAAAATGTCTCCCCTCTGTTGTAATAAAATATGGATAAATCCACTTCTAAGTTTTATATTTCAAAAATGTTAGTTCAGCCTCTGTACAGAGGTCTGAGCTATATACAGGCAAAATATTATTTTAATAAATAGAAGCATTTTTCATAAGAGGATAATGTTTTGAAAATGCGTCATTCTATGTCCATTTTTTGTCAAAATATTGTACTTAAAATTTTTTTATTGTAATAATATTCTTAAAACAATTTTATGTACATTTTCTTATCTATGTAACACTAAATATGATAAATATTATCCATTTATACGCTTTTGCAAAATCACGGTTCCGAACGTAGTTGGATACCTTAAAGTATCCGACTACGTTCGGAACCGTGATTTTCAAAAGCGCATAAATGAATAATTTTCAAGATATTTAGTGTCACTTAGATTAGAATATATGCATAAAATTGTTTTAAGGACATTTTGACAAAAAAATTATTTAAATACAATATTTTGGCAAAAAAATAGAATAATTTTTTTCCAAATTTTCCCCTTTTGTGAAAAATGGTTGTATTATAATAATATTTTGCATGTATATAGCTCATACCTCTCTACAGAGGCTCAACTAGAGTTTTTGCAAAATTCACATTATTTTCAGAGTTACCACCAATTGAAATAATTATTCGCGTTTTTTACTTAAAATTGCTCCCCTCTGTTGTCGTAAAATATATGAATAAACCCACTTCTAAGTTATATATTTTAAAAATTCTAGAGAGGTCTGAGCTATATACAGGCAAAATACACTCTGTCGCAAAAAAATATATGCACCCAGAAGAAATTGAGCTACATTCACGAAATTTGGTATGCATGTAGTGTATATGAAAATAAACAAATGATTAAAAATTCAGAACAAAATATCATTTTATTAAGCGGTTACAGCTTGCAAAAGGTTAAAAATCAGTAAGTAGTAAAGCCACCTCTGGCAGCTATACAAGCCGAAATTCGGCGTGGCATCGATTCAATTAGATCACTTATGACCCCCTGTGGAAGATCCTGCCATAGTCTTTGCATCTGCGCAGTTAATTCTCCTGTATCTCGGGACGGCTGCAGTTGCCTTCCCAGCGCGTCCCAGACATGCTATATTGGTGAAAGATCTGGTGACCTGGCAGGCCATCGTAGGACGTCATATCCTTGAAGACATTGTTGGGAGAGTCGCGCAGTATGTGGACGAGCATTATCCTGTTGATAAATGGCACCTGGGCGACTTGATAGCATGGGTAGCACAATCGGCGTTAAAATATCGTCCACGTATCTGCGAGCTGTCAAAGTGCCTTGAAGGACCACTAAAGATGATCGTGTGTCCCAAGAAATTGCTCCCCACACTGTCACACCTTGTGAAATTGCTGTATGCCGCTCGACAATAAATGCCGGATCGGACCGCTGGCCGGTGCGCCTCCAGACACGTCTGCGGTGGTCATCAGCACTGAGACTGAATCGGGATTCATCACTGAAGATGACGCGTCTCCAGTCTGTCACACTCCAAGTTGCCCGAGGTCGGCAAAAATCCAGTCGACACTGCCTATGATGTGGGGTCAGTGGTAAGCGTCTTAGCGGACGTCGGCTCCTCAAGCCAACTTCGGTCATTCGTCTCCTTATGGTTTCTCTTGATGGCACTGGATGTCTGGAAGGAGGTAAGTGGGGTTGAATCGATGCTAGTGACGTTGTTGGTGCCGAAGTGGCCACTCTTCTGATTGCACGATCCTCGCGATCATTTGTGTTCTTGGGACGTCCTGACCCTCCGCGACGGTACACTCTACCTTCTGTGATCCACTGTTGCCAACACCGAGCAACTACCATATCGCTCCGACCGAGGTGGCGGCCGATACGTCTATTCGACCAACCTGCTTCTCTGAGGCCTATTATACGGCCCCTATCAAAGTCCGTCAGCTGCTCGTACTGCCGCCGGTTACGTCTTAGAGGCATCCTAAGTCTCAATATCGTCTATCAAAGTCATCAGATTCGTTTGGATAGCCGTACGGCGCTCGTACGCATGCTTTTAAACTCTCCCAGTTGCGCAACTAATATGCGCATAGCACACTTAGCCTTGTCTCATTGGCTTCGAAATTTTAATCATTTGCATATCTCTCACCAGACTACATTCTTGCCGAGTTTCGTGATTGTAGCTTGATTTCTTCTGGGTGCATATATTTTTTTGCGACAGAGTGTATTATTACAATAGAAGCATTTTTCACAAAAGGCGAACATTTGGAAAAAAGATTATTCTAAGTTAATTTTTTGCCGAAATATTACATTTAAATAAATTTTTTTTGTCAAAATGTCCTTAAAACAATTTTATGCATACTTTCTAATCTAAGTGACACTATATATCATGAAAATTATCCGCTTTTGCAAATCACGGATCCGAACGTAGTCGGATACCTTAAAATATTACGGCGTTTTATTTTATTAAAATGAAATTAGTTAGTAAATGTAATAAGATGACTACGTTAGGAACTGTGATTTTGTAATAGAGTAGATAAATAAATACATATATTTCTCGCGCTTCCACACCACAGGTCCGGACTGGGCAAGGGGCTGACTCAGCCTTTCGTCCCTTCAGTGGGTCGATAAATGAGTACCAAGCTTGTTTGGGAACTGAACACTGGGGGGTTTCACGTCAGACTGACCACCTGACCGGAAAATCTGCGCATGCACCTCAGGGACCAAAGTCACGTGTACTGAGTTGGGCACAGTAGGCCTTGGCCCTCACGGGCTGTTTCGCCCCTGATATATATATTTGTATTTAGTAAATTAAATTGTTTTTATAAAATACAGTCACTGAATCCCGAAAAAAAGTTCGCTATATGGAAAATTTGTTATACAGAGGTTATTCTTTCAATTTCCTTTATAAACCACATAATGCAAACTTTAACTTCATAAACATTTATAATAAAAAAGTAATTATTCACACCTTTTTGTAAATTAATATACATTTATTTTATATATTTTACCTATGGAGAAAGAAAAAAAAGAAAGAAAAACTGCTAGGAAAGTTTCTGGACGCCTTTATCCACTTCCTGATGAATTAAATTTTTTCCTTTGATGCTCAAGCTCTTACGTTTTGACATTTTCGATCTATAAGAAACAAAGTTACCAGAAAACGACAGATCAACACTACAAATGAATGGAGACTAGTTCAAATACACGGGAACATGAGACAACTTTTCTAAGGATGAAAGGGGATATCCAAGAGGTTTCCAGTGAACTGGACAATGGAGGTTAAAGGTACCACTTCTTGAATGAAACGACCAGAATTCTACTGCTCTCGGCGAACTAGGCACCCAATAAAACTAGTTTTGGAATTATGATCAACACAAAATGTGTTAAAAGACAAAACAACTTGAAATGTTCAGAAATACTTTAAAAATAAGGGGGGAAATTGAATCACAAGAGAAAAAGTTCGTTACATAGAAAATGCACTTCGCTATTGGGAGGTTATTTTACGAAGAAAATCGTGTTCTTGGTTCCAGGAGAAAGTTCGCTGTATAGAAAAATTCGCAATATAGAGATTCGTAATATGGAAGTTCGACTGTAGTTTTTAAGAATATTATTACACCCCATTTTTTGTGAATGCAATTTTATTTATTTTATTTTATTTTTGCCAAAAAATACATGAAAAATGATTCTATAATAGAAATACTTTGCCTGTATGTAGCTAAAACCTCTTTACAGAGTTTGAACTAGGAGTTTAGAAGTGGGTAATTCATATTTTAATATAAAATATATAGATTTTAAGAAAAATCGCTGGTTATTATTCCAATTGATCGTAACTCTGAAAATAGTGTGATTTTTTCCAAATTTTTACTGTGAAATCTTATCAAAGAATAGGCAAAATATTTTTATTATTGAAGCCATTTTTTGTGTGAAATAAGTATGTTTTGAAAATATGTCATTTGTTCTTCATTTTTTTGAAAAAAATTGTATTTGTGTACTTTTTTCTTGTAATTTTTTTTATTTCTAATGGCAGATTATGAACAGTTACAGCAAGTATAAAGAACAAAAAAAAAGCTGAAACAGAATTCATTAATTAGGCATTTCTCTAGCACTTGGATTGAGACAGTCCGCCAGCGTTTCACTGTAACACTCGAAGAGCGTCAACTTGAGGTGAGTGAGACATGAGGCCAAGTTGTAGATCTTTTAGCCACTGAAGTGCTTCCAGGTGCACCACGAGGAGGTAGATCTACTGCGCACAGTTTTGTAATTTTTTTAAAAATATACCTTGAATAGAAGAGGAAACGCCCTTTGGCGAAAAGAGCTATTGCAGATGTATTGGTAGCCAAAGGCAAAAACTGATGATGAGTTAATTTTGGCAAGATTGTATTTGGCGTTCTTGGCGAGGATTATCCGAAAAATCTGTTAGGCTTAACGTATGGCGCCTCTAATTAGGCTTAACGTAGCTGCATTTTTCTTGAAATTATAGTCTTAAAACAATTATAAATGTGGTTCTAATTTAACTGACACTATATATCAAACAAATTATTCATTTATACACTTTTTCAAAACTACAGTTCTGAATATGGAAAAATATATAGAGATAAAATTTATTACTCAAATAGGATTGTTATTTTACGCATACAGTTAGTGTAAGGGTATAGGGTTCTTATAACATATTTCACATCAATAGAATGTTGATTTGATTTTTATTTCACAACTTTTGTAACTAATTCTCTAAATAATTCGATGTTAGATTAAAAATATTAGCACTTTTAATGTAATCAAGATAAAAAAATCATATCTGCGCATCTTTTTGTAACTTTAATGATAAATTATATGTGGGATTTGATTTTTCCTTTATCACATTTTGACATTTTTTTTTATTAAACAAGTAATATAAAACATTTTTTTCAGTGAATTCCTACTTTGAATGGATGAATATAAAGTATTTTATTAAGGATTGAAAATTTGAACAAGATAAATAAATATATAAATAAATGTACAGAGAGAGCTAATAGTATGAATTGAAAAAAAAAAACAGAACTATCAGTGCGTCCATGCTTGCACTTGATTATATTATTCATTTAATATTCTGTAAAATTGAATTCCTTCGAACTGTGGTTCAAATGCTGAAAGCTCTTTAACGCTTTAAAAATCCCGAAATGAATTCACTCCAAAGCTTTTAATGTTAATTGCAATAATTGTACGCATTTAATTTCCTAAATAAAAGAAATCATCTAACTCCTTTTCACACGTTTTTTTTTTACAGCTACGAAATAATCTATGAAAAGCATTTTTTTCCCACACAACTAATTTCCTTGAACTCGATTTAGGTTCTTGTTTATTTCGCGAAAGAATTTTTTCCATTAACTCAGTGTTTCTCAAACTGTGGTGCGCCCCCCCCCCAGGGAGGCATGATAACTCTACAAGGGGGGCGCAAGCACACTGAAAAGTCGAAAACAAAATAATTTTTTATTGAAAGTAAAAAAAAACGAAATACATTTTGATATAATAAGAAATAATTAATTTAACAATTAATTTAGCAATACTGAGTTAAGATCAAGTTTAATAATTACCAACGACCCACGTGGGCTTGTCATATATAAAATTAAATACGAAAATTAAAAGTTATCTTGATAATTTAAATGGTTTATAATTAACCCTTAACTGCCGATTAAAGGGTGCGTGATTCTCTCCCCAATGACACCGTTTTCCTCGTAGGCGTGCGTATGTGATGTATTGATTCCAAAGCCTTCGAATAATTTTATGAATAGTAGAGCACAGAAAGTATCATACTACGGGAAAATGTATATTTACGTTCGGGCAATTAACGCTGTGGCCGAGCGAGACGTTTATTTATGCCAATGGCATTTAAGAGGTTAAAATCGCATTGCAGCTTTCGCGTCAAAGTAGAGTATTATTGAATTCAACACATTGCTGTTGTATGGAAGGGGAGGGGTGTGTGTGTGAAAATTATGATTGAATTTCGGGTCGCAAATATTGAAACTTTGAGAAGCACTGCATGAACTATTAATTAATTGACTGTTTAGTTCTTAACGGCCTTTAAACTTTCCATAATATGAAGAAAAAAAACTTTTTAAGCCATAATATAAAATTAAACTGGACTTTGAATTTCGATTCAGCAAAAAAGATTTAAAGATTTGCTCAGCTGAGTACCAAGAATATTACACAAAGAGCTTAAAAACTAAACGAGCAATTAAGCAAACAGATTGATTTTTTTTATCAAAAGTAAATACCCCAAAATATTTCGGAAAGGAGCTCATTTTCGTTACTTTAGTTTTGGACACTTTGTTTGTGTAACTGATTTCTTGTTTATGAAACTGCTATATTTTTGTTACATAAAAATAACTAAATAGTAATATAAGAAACTCACACAAAAATTTGGTGAAAAGAAATCACAAATAATAAAGGTTGTGAGATTTTTTTTAATAGTCTCTCCCGAACAGTTTGGGAATTCAATCCCTTCTTCAAACTGCTGATTCAATTAAATAGTTTATAAGGAAGACAAGTATCCGAAAAAAATTTTAAAATGGCAAATGAAATAATTAACAGTTTTATGTGTAAATACTTACGTTATCAGCATAAAGCAAGACATCAGAATTTATTAGAATAGTTGTGCTGGTAGCCTAGCCTAGGAAATGATGTTTCTTTAAAAAACTAAAATACTTTTAGTCAACGAAGCGATGCTCGACAGACAGACAGGAACTTATCAATACAAATGCGACTCTTTCCTACGACGAGCTGTAAAAATTCTCCCCAAATCTGCATCTCTCATTACATTCTTACTAGACTGCTGGGAGACATTTCTCCTTCCAAGGAATTCGGAATAAATAAACTGTCGCAAATTGCAGCCGTGTTGTCAGCTAAAATTGATATTGATATCCAGTCAAAACTAGCTACCTCAGATTATTTCAGCCCAGTTTCTTTCCAGGGAACGAAGTATCATTCCCGGGAATATAAAAAGTATGAAAATCTTATTATTTCCCGGGAAAGAAACCCAACCCACTGCGACAGTGTCTCTCAAACTGTTGGGCGCACCCTCCCCCTAGTTGGGCGTGATAACTCTACGAGGGGGGCGCGAGCATATTAAAAAGTCGGAAGCAAAAGATTATTTGAAAAAATTATTAATTTACTGTAAGCAACAAACAAAATACATTCAGACATAATAAAAAATAAAATACACGTTTACACTGATACAATACACTTATGTGAATGTATCAGTCTCTGTACAATTCATTTTATAATTAACTTAACAATACTAAGTAAAGAACAAGTTTGATACTTACCAGTGACCTCTTATGGATATGTATTAAAACTTTTTTCTAATTTGTACGATTTATAATTAATCCCTTAAGTGCCGAGTAAAAGTTACGTGATTCGTTCCCCAATGCCACCGTTTTGCACGTAGATGCTCATATGTGATGTTTTTTCGGAGGGGGGGGGGATAAGGAGCTGAAAAAGGGATACATAAGCAAATCCTTCGCAAACACTGTCAAAGTCCTTTTTTTTGCATTCCAAAACCTTCGGAATAATTTTATGGATAGCAGTGCACAGAAAAGATCGTACCTCGAAAAGACGTATATATACGTCCAAAAATTAATGATTTGGTTGAGCGAGACATTTACATATGCCATTTGGACTTAAGGTATCCGACTACGTTCAGAACCGTGTTTTTTAAAAAAAACACATAAATGGATAATTTTCATGATATTTAGTGTCACTCAGATTAGAATACATGCATAAAATTGTTTTAAGGACATTTTGACAAAAAAAATTAGTTAAATATAATATTTTGGCAAAAATTTAACTTAGAATAATCTTTTTCCAAATGTTCTCCTTTTGTGAAAAATGGTTCTATTATAATAATATTTTACTCGTATATAGCTCTATTATAATAATATTTTACCCGTATATAGCTCAGACCTCTCTACAGAGGCTCAACTAGAAGTTTTGAAAAATTCACATTATTTTCAAAGTTACCACCAATTGAAATAATTATTCGCATTTTTTTTCCTTAAAATTGCTCCCCTCTGTTGTCGTAAAATATGAATAAACCCACTTCTAAGTTATAGATTTCAAAAATTTTAGCTGAGCCTCTGAACAGAGGTCTGAGCTATATGCAGGCAAAATATTATTCTAATAGAAGTATTTTTCACAAAAGGAGGACATTTGGAAAAAAAGATTATTCTAAGTTAATGTTTTGCCAAAATATTGTATTTAAATAAAAAAATTTTTTTTGTCAAAATGTCCTTAAAACAATTTTATACATATATTCTAATCGAAGTGACACTAAATATCATGAAAATTATCCATTTATGCGCTTTTGAAAATCACGGTTCCGAACGTAGTCGGATACCTTAAGAGGCTAAAGTCGTATTGTAGTAGCTTTTGTGTCAAACTATTGTATTATTGAATTCAATACATTGTTATTGTATGGAGGAAGGGGGGCACGATGAAGATTATGATTGAATATTGGGTCGCGAATATCGAAAGTCTGAGAAGCACTGCACTAAGATAAAGTAATTCATCAAATCTTTTCATTTTAACAGTACTGCATTGATACAGTGCTTCTCAAACTTCCAATACCCTTTTTTTTTTTTTTTTGCAACCCAATTTTCAATCATAATCTTCATCGTGCCGTACTACAAAAACGTATTGAATTTAATAATAATATACTATGACAAAAGCTACAATATGACTTTAATTATAAACCTTACAAATCATCAAGATAAGTGTTAAAATTTGTATATAATTTTATGACAGGCCCATAGGATGAATGGTAATTATTAAAATTTTTCTTTACTTAGTACTGTTAATTTGATTATGAAATATATAAGTCAGTGTTTCTCAAACTGTGAGGCACACCCCTTTAGGGGGGCATGATAACCCTAGGAAGGGGCGCAAGCATATCGAAAATTTGAAAGCAAAAATTAAAAAAAATTATTAATTTATGGAAAATAAACAAACAAAATATATTTTAAAATAATAAAAAAAATTTTAAAAAAAAACATGTGTACGCTGATATTATAAATGTATATACTGCACAATGTATTTTATGTTTAATTTAACAATAATAAGTTAAGAACACGTTAATAATTACCAGTGACCCAACAGGCTTGTCTTATATATAAGTAAAATTATATGCAAAAATTAACACTTATCTTGTTAATTTGTATGGTTTATAATTAATCCCTTAACTGCCGATTAAAAGTTACGCGATTCGCTTCCCCAATGCGACTGTTTTGCACGTATAGAAGCGTATGTGGTGTGCTGGGGGTGGGGGTGGGGAGAGAAAGGGAATATAAATAAGGAAATTCTCTGAAATATCCTTCGCAAACACTGTCAAGCTCATTTTATTGCATTACAAAGCCTTCGGAATAATTTTATGGATAGCAGTGAACAGAAAAGATCGTATTTTGGAAAGACGTATATGTACGTCTGGGCCAATTTACGCACTGGCTGAGCGAGACGTTTCTATATGCCGGCGGCACTTAAGAAGTGAAAGTCTTATTGTAGAGTATCATATTATTGAATTTAATACATTATTACTGTATGATTAAAATTATAATTGAATATTAATCCCCAAGTATATATATTGAAAGTTTGAGAAGCACTGATATAAGTGTATTATATCAGTGTAAATGTGTATTTTATTTTTTTATTGTGACAGTGTGTATTTTGTTTTGCTTCCTTTCAGTAAATTTATAATTTTTTTAAATAACATTTTGTTTTCGACTTTTCGATATATTCGCTTCCCCCCCACACATGTAGGGTTATCACTGCCCCCTAGGGGACGCTCCCCTCAGTTTGAGAACTCTGCCTTAATAACAACTTTTTGTAGAGCATACACTCCTTGAAATTAATTTATTCTTACTGTATTTTAATACGTTATTTTTTATCACGTTCTAACTATAATATGCATTTTGTCTCCTTCATTACCCTAAAAATCAATTAAACTTCCTAACTACATTTCGAAGCTTTCACCTTGAAAAACCGGGGCTCTTTCTAAAGCAATATCCTTTAAGGCAGTGTTTCTCAAACTGTGGGGTGCGCCCCCCTCAATAACCCTAGGGGGCGCGAGCATATCGAAAATAAAAGATTTTTTTTAAAAAATTAATTTCTGGAATGAATAACAACAAAATACTTTCAGACATAATAAAAAATGCGCTTTTACTCTGATATAATTTATATATAACATCTGGCGAAATAACGTCATCAAAAACAAAAACTTCTTCAATACCTAGTTAGCTATCTTTGATCCTATAACCAAATAAAAAAGAAACTTTTATTTGATATGCTGTAATCTCACGATGAGAGATTTTTTATTACGTTTTCTTTTTAAATCTAAAATACTACTCTTTCAGAGAAAAAACAAGACCCAGAATCGAAAAAAATTAGGAAGATAAAAAATTCATCACTGTTATGAAATACTGTACATAAAGCTGTAGGCAGCAGAATATATTTGCTCAACATCTGTTTGACCTTCTAAGTTATTGGTACAGTTAGTTATGACTCCTCTCATGTGATTGTTTCTCATTTAGTGAAGTTGTAAATAATGTATTTCTGGGGGGAGAGTTCCATGTAAAAGCGTTTGATATTTGGAAAACCACAGAGAGCACTTTGAAGGATTACTTGGCCAAGCTTTATTTTTATGAGTACTCTCAAACATATAAAGAATAACGAAAAATGTTTTACACAATTTTTTTAACAGTAACATCCATATTATATATTGAACTCACTTTTAACCTGGATCACAGAGCATGAAATCGTTAATTCAGGCAAAACTGTTTATTTGTTACAAAAGAAAAATTGAAAAGTCCTTGAAAGTAGGTAAGTATACTTTCTCTTAGTTAAATTATTCTCCGGAATCACGATTTGTATCATGTACAATAAAAATAATTATATAAAAACAGGTTTTGGGTGACTCAATCACCTCGCAAGACCATTAACGTTAGTATCGAGTGTGTGCCTGCTCCCGTGATTAAACATTTTGAAGTCTTCTCGCTTTAAATATTAAAAAGTAACACACGCAATTATTCTTCTCATCGAAATTTTATATTATTTTTCATTATTTAGTATTAATTCTAAATGCTCATTCTGTGAGGCTTAAAATTACAGTTCGCTTAAAACTAATTATAATACGGGCATTCATTTTAAAATATCATTTTACATTTTCGTAAGCATTGTCGCGCATTTGGGTTTACTCTCCTGAAAATTCAGCTATTATATCAAGAATCTTTTAGTTTTCTTTAAAAAAAGGAACTCGTGCGAAGAGTGGGTACTTCAGACTTTAATGTATCAGTGCTGCACAAGGTATTTTATGACTAATTTATTAATACTAAATTAAGAGCAAGTTTAATAAGTATTAGCGACTTCCATGGGCTTGTCTTGCAGAGGAAAGTTTTTCGAAGGAAGGTTTACAATTAGAAATTGACACTCCGAGTACTTTTTTTTATATTTGGCTGAGATCTATATTTTGTCTTCAAAGCAGCCACCACATTTTGCAATTGTTCCAATTTAAAAATTCGAGAAAGAAAATTAAATATATATTACTTAAAAGTAACATATATAAAATTTAATATACTTATCTTATTAATTTATACGGTTTATAATTAAGATCATATTGTAGCTTTAGCATCAAAAAGTGCTTTGTTATTGCATCCAATACATTATTATTGTATAAGGAGGGGGGCGATAAAAATTATGATTGAAAAGTGAGTCGCCAGTATTGAAACTTTGAGAAGCACTGTTTTAAGCTATCCGACTACTCTCAAATCATGATTTTTTTAAAAAAAATTGAGGATTTCTTTTTATGGTTTTATTTTATAGGCCATCTTATTAGCTTTATAAAAATGCCGAATTTTTTATTTTCCATTCACTAGAACAAAAACTACTTACGTTTTAGGAAAAGCAGATGCCATAACTTTATATAAGATGTAAAATGCGTTTTACTCAAAATGTATTTTTTTCGAAAAGCTCAAACGGGGACAGCGATTGCTCAAAATGTTTTTTAAATAATTTGCTGAAATTCCTTGTGTCTGTTCTGTATAACGGTAGAAGTGTTTTAATCTTCAGATTTATCAATTCCTATTTTGTTGCAAAATTTAAAGTCCTTTATGTGAATATAATCACTGTTTTTAAAGCAATTTCATATAGTAACTAAAATAAAGTTCTCTAGTTTTTGTAAAAATTAAAATATCTCTCATACTGAAAGTCATTTCGACAAGTAATATAAAAATAAATTAAGTCAATTCCTACATAGATAAAATTATTTTTTTATTTTAGCTTCTTTTTATTAAATAGTTACAATTAATATAAATATGTATATACACAGGACAGAATCACAACTTTAAGTGGTAATTAATTTTTATTTATTATCATTAAAGTATCGTATTGTCATCCAAAACAATCGTGTATATAAAATTTCAGTTAAACTGAATGCCTTAACGCGTGAGAAAAACCTTTTTAAGTTTGGACACAAGTCGCCAAAATTGTCGCTGATTCGCCAACGTGGCTGTAATTGTAATTAAATAATTAGTTTTAATGAATTAATTTTTATTAATTATAGTTAAGTTATTGTATTGTTATCCAAAATAATCATGTACATAAAATTTCAGCTCAATTGAGCGCTTTAAAATGTATTTTATTAACGACTGAAATTTCCACCAAGATAAATAAATAAATAAATCTATACAGAGTGTGAGTTAATAGTAGGAATTGAAAAAGGAATAGCAAAGTAATAAATAAAAATTGAAAAATTCAGAATTTGTTCATATACTATTTGTATAAAGTGGGCCCCGTTTATGTAATTTTTTGTCTATTTTTACCCATTTTTCCGCATTTTAGTAGTTATAATTTCTTTTTCTCTTCTTAATTTTTGCCTTTTTTTCTTAAAATGTACTAAATAAATCTAAAAACCACATATACAAAAAAGTTATCCATATCTCCATTTTTTTTTAAAAAAATGTTGTCGCAAGTAGTCGGATACCTTAAGTTCTTTTTAATTGAGGCTTATTATTGTTTATAATAATGCTAGTAATAATTTGAAGGAAGCTGCACGAGAGATATGGACGTCAAGTTTGTAAAATAGTATGTTCTTTTATTATCTTAAGTCATTTCTAAAAAAAATTCGAAACACTTTTAAAGGATAATTAGTAAATAAATCGGACATTCAAAGATGGAGAATGTTACTTTATTAGAATAATTTCAAACATCTTCAAATGCTTCATAATATTGTAAAGTATTTATATGCAACATATTGTAAAAATAAAATTAATTTTCGTCAAATAACTGATCGACAATTAAATGAAATATTCATTTGAACTTTAAGTGTAGATAGGCAAACTTGATGTAAATATAATATATTTTATAGAAAATTGCTACTTTTCATCTCTAAATATACACTGAAATAAAGGGGAAAAAATGAAAAAAGTCATGCATATAACATTTTCGATATATATAAATTCACACCCGTGTGAAGAACATGTACTCCAGCTAGCAGCATACAAGTACAAAGAAAAACATTCAAGAATAAATATGAAATAAAGAACTACAAAATTAATTAATAACTAAAATAACTAAGAGCTATATCTAAGAGTATCAAGAACTATAAATAAAATATCCCAGCTAACACTAACCAGATAATACTAACGAAGCAGACGAATACCTAATTAGATAAATAAATTAGAATAAAACAAAAATTATATAAAAGAGTTGTTACAAATATTTCCTAACAAATATATATGCTAGAATAATGCAAAAAATACAATGATATCATATATTTTTAATTAGATAAAATTAAGACACAAGAATGTTATCGACATACATATGGACAAGTTCTACCGTAAAGCTTACTATGGGAGCGCTGATGTCATTAGAACCCTTTTCTTTTTCCAGTTTCAGCAAGTTATTATTGTTTTGTATATACACGCTTAAACGGTAGTAATTTTAATTTTCCTTACATTTCTTTAGCAACTTTTTTAGCCTTTTAAAATGAGCAACATGAAAAAGAACACACTTGAAACTCTTTGTTCCGCCTTTTGATTTTTTTTTAGAACTTTTACGAATTTTTAAATCACCGTTTAATTCACCGCTGCCCTACGAGTCCATCTACATGGCTACAATGGGAGGCTACTTTGCAATCGAAAAATTGGTAAGCGAGAGCTAAATCTGAGTTATTTAATAGACATTTCATTACAGGTTTGTGTTAAAATGATATTAGTCAAATATTGTTGTGCTTTTTAGAAATAATCCTATGTATTTTGTTGCAAACATTGCTCAATTCTTATTTATGGTAATCATGGCAGCAATTTTGGCGATAGTTTCCACAACAATATCAAATAGTTTTCGACTAATTTTATTTATATTATTTACATAATCACTTATATTTATTTTATTAGACATATGTCAATTCAAAAAATAACCTGTTTCTGTAATTATACACGAATATTTACTATATGAAAGTTGTTTTTTGTGTTGCATATTAGGTGTAATTATGTAATATATATAAATCAAAATTATATATCTACATACACTAGTTTTGTTAGACTTATTTTAAGTGTACATTGAATCAATTATGCTAAAAAAATAAATGCAATATGTTGTTTTATGATTTATAATATATCGTTTTATGATTGAGATGATTTACTTATTGAAACGATAATTTTAACCAAGCCTTTGTGCAGTGTTTCTCAAAGTGTGGGGCGCGCCCCCCTGGGGGGCGCGAGCATATCGAAAATTTAATGATTTTTTTAAAAAAAATAACCGGAAAGAAGTGAAACAAAATACTTTTTCCATAGTAAAAAATATACACAGCAACACTGATAAAATTTATGTTTATCATCTGGCGTTCTTTTTTTTAACATAAAATATTACTCGTTAAAAGAAAAAACGAAACTCAGACCCTGAGAAAAATTCCAAGAAGATAAACATTTCATCACTGTAATTATTATTGAAATACTGTATATTAGTTGTAGAAAGAAAAGGAAGACATGATTCACTTTTCAGCCAGGCAGCATAACACATTTGCTGGTCATTTATTTGATTGACCTTCAAACTTACTGGTATGGTTTCTATATTAGTTCCATCCCATCTTTTATGTATTTGTTTTTCGCATAGGGAAATTGCAAATAATGAAGAGTTTTATGATATTTGGAAAAGAATTGATTGATTTTTGAAGGATTATTTGGCTAAGATTTATTTTTACGAGTAATCTCAAACATATAAAGCATAGTGAAAAACGTCATAATCCTTTTCAGAGCATCCGTATTTTTTTCTGAATACACTTTTAACCAGGGAGCGGTGGCATCTGTGATCTGTATTGAAGGAAGTTGAAACTGATGCATATTATTCATGATTGAGAAACACGATGAACATGAAACGAAAGGAAAATTTTCAATTGCTTCCTAAAGAACTCCATCAACATAAATATGAAGCCATATGTGTACCACAAGGTTCAGTTCGACTTGTCAAAAAGACACAAGAAAGAAAAAGCTCAACTTGCTATTTGCTGATCACCAAAGGTGTCACGAGTTCAAGCCCAGTACCACTAAAGACCCGTCGTGTATGGGAGACGTGCACGTTAAATCTGTAGAGAGCTCAAACGTCCTCTTGTTGGAATGGTGTGGTAGTTAAAAGAGGCCAGCTCAAGTATCGTCCTCGTCAACCATGGTTCAAATTTACGAGGTCCGTCTCTAAAAGCCCTCGTGTAGCTGAACAGTGCGACGTTAATATTCACTCACTCGATCATGAATGCTCATTAAAACTACAATAACTTGAACAAAATATGACAGCTTTGCCAGCAAGTAACATTTCTGTAATATTAGTGAAAAGTATCTCTGATTGTCGTCCTTTATTAAGGTCTTTCACTTTTCAATCATTTTAGTTAAGTTTTATTGGATTTTTTCTCAAATCATGAAAGAAAGATTGAACATTCCTTGAAAGCCGGTAAGTATACTTTCTCTTAATTAAATTATTCACTGGAATTCCAATTTGTATCGTGTAGAGTAAAAATAATTATAAATAAATGGTTGGGGTGACTGAGTTCCCCACGCACTACCATCAGCGTTAGTATCGAGTGCGCGCCTGCTCCCGGGTTAAAACATTTTGAAGTCTTCTCGCTTTAAATATTAAAAAGTAACACAAGTATTCTTCATAGGAATTTTTTATTCTTTTTCATTACTTAACATTAATTCTAAATGCTAATTCTGCGAGGTTTAAAATTACAGTTCTTTTAAACAGTTATTTACAATTATAGCATTTATCTAAAAAAAATCATTTTACATTTTTGTATACAATGTCGTACAAGCAGTTTTACTCTCCTTACAGTTCAGCTATTATATCAAGAATAATGTTATATTTTTTTAAAAAATGAACTCGTGTGAAGAGCCGGTGTTTCAGCCAGTATACGTTTAATGTATCAAATTTTTATCCAAAACTCAAGATTTATCTAATTCATACCTGCATTTTAACTCAGAATCTGTCAATAGTTCAATCAGTTCTAGTTCTATTAGTAATATATCCTGATTTTTATTAAAATGGAATTTTAATTGATTCATTTTAACAGGATATCTCCTTTAATATTATGGAAAATTTATATCCTTTTTAATTTTAAATTCTGGAAACATAAAAAAAAATATTGTTCTAAATAGTAACTTTACTTAGCATTATATGAAATATAAGATAATATGCAAGAGTTCTTGCTTTTTTTTATTTTGATCTTAATTAACTCAAATAATTGAATATTTAATTATTTGAATTAATATGAATGTATATGTGTCTGAATTGTCATTAATTAATTCTATAATTGGCACATTATATTTGAATTTAAAAATGTTCAAATAATTCTTTAGTAATATAGGTATATGAAAATAAGTACTGTGTAATTTAAATAATTACAAATGAACAGTATGTAATTCAAACAATTGGAAATAGAAAAATATGTAGCTTAATTAGTAACATAGTTAATAGTTAACAATTATGTGTTAATCAAATAATTGCAAATGGACACTTTTAATGCAGATAAACACACACCATAATATTTAAATTGTTACAATAAACATTGCATGGTTAAAATGACTACACATTCTATAATTCAAGTAGTTCTAAATAAGAAGTGTGTAATTCAAACAATTACAAATGGAAAATATGCAGCTTAAATAGTAAATGAGCACTAGTTCAAGTAATGGCAAATAAGCTTTTTTTTTTAAATTTCCAATGGCCAAGGTTATAGTAGACCACTCACCATAAAAAGAGAGGGTCCAATGCTAAGTGGATGTTTTGACTCAATAAACAAGCTTTTTGAAGCTCAAATAAAAAATGTACAAATGTCATTTTACTTTTTAAAACGGTTAACATTATACTAGCTGCATGGCCTGGCGTTGCACACGCTATCTCTACTTTTATAAATTTTCCCTTTCCTTCACAGAATCAGCTCTTCTATAATACTCATTTTCAAAATGACTTCCACCCCCTCCCCTTCACCACTTAGCCCGGCGTTGCTCGGGCTTTCTCTTTTCCTCATGATACCAGCATTTCTGTGTGTGTGTGTTTGTACGTGCACAATGTCAGTGATTTCTAAAATTATGTCAAAAATTTCCCTTTTTTAAAAATGTGTTCCATTACACTTATTTTTGATTTAAGACAAGAGGTTTCTTTCCCCTCTCTATAGCCCAAACACGATTTTTTTAAGTGTAAAATCATTGTTCTATCTTCCCCTCCTTCTCACAGATAAGATATAGCTTCAAATTTCGATGTATGAGTTAAAAAAAATATATTGCGTTAGAATTAAAAAAATTATTAATGTGAAGCAATAAATAGAAAACGATTCTGATGCTAAGAATAAAACAGAAAGCGTTCATCATTTTTTAATAATAGTTAGTTTCTAAGAATCTAAAATAATAAAATAGATTTCCGATTTTCATGAATCAATCAATCGTTACATATAGTTAGCTAAAAAATGTCTCTAAAATGTATTTTGATCCAAAATAATAGACGATGTACTTTTTAATTAACCAAGAATTCATTTAGTAATGAAATAATAGAAATAATCCTTTTTAAAAAACATATATGTGGAATCGGTTGTGGAGTCGTCATCCAATTGAATCTCTCAACGAAAAAAAAAGCACGCAGTCTTCGCGCGCAGGCGCAGCTGATCCAAAGTGAAACAAAAACTTTGATTGAGAAAAAAGCAAAGAAAGACTGAGGTACGCGAGCAGGCGTTCCCGTCGTCACACCATGGAAATTCTAATTGTAGAATAGCTACCTTTTTTTTAATTAATTTTTGTTAAGTTTAAAATAAATCTGAAGAAAGACAAATGTCTTGAACCCCTTGTTGTCTCCCACAAATTATGGGGGCTCGGCCGGGATAGATAAAATTTCGATTTTGATCAAAGTTTGGAACGCGTGAACTAAAGAAGCGTCCGTGGAGGAGACGCGCCGCCATTTTTTGGAAACTTGGCTCAACCTGTGTAGAAGTTGAATTTTTCATTCGAACCCAGCGTGAATATTCCGCCTGTGTAGAGGCCGGAACTATTGATTTATCACCTACGAATAGGTGCAAACAATTTCAAGAACTATTTTAGAGGTGAATCAGTGTTTTTCCTCAATTATTGGATACATCGTACGTGCGAGCAACAAGGGAGCTAGAGAAAAAAAAAAGGTAGGATCTTTCCATATTTTTTCTAAAATGTATAAAAACGCTCTTAAAGAGGATCTCATAAGAGTTGTTGAGGATCTAGATGGTACTGTGGAGAGTACGGACACCATAGCTAAACTAAAGACTAAAATTGAGAAGAGTAGTACATTTGAGAGTGATGCAGATTTCGTTAAAACTTTAATTAAAAACTGTATAGATGAGAGGGTATCGCGAAACGAAAGAGAGGCAACTTTAGAAAACAGAAAATTGAGCTCGCAAAACTACAGTTAGAAAAAGAAGTCGAACTTCAAACGGCTAAAAGATAAAGCATTAAGTTTAAATCCTGCAGCTAAAGTCGAAGAGAAAACAGTTCGAAACAAACATAGAAAATATGATCAAAAGCATTAAAACTTTATCTCTTCCTGTTACCACCAGATCTGAAAACTTTAATCTGTTCTTCCAATCATTAGAACGCGCATTTTTAACCAAGAAAATAAATGACGAATATAAATCTGAAATTTTAATAAATCTTCTGGGCGAAAGAGCTCATAATGTCTTATTGTATATTAAAAAAGGAGGAATTAAATGACTATGAAAACTAAAATCTATAGTACTCAGAGAATTCCAAGTAACCCTCGCGAGTGTTTAAACTCATTTAAAAATGCTGTAAAATCATCAGGCGAGACATACATCCAATTTGCTGCAAGATTGACGGCAAACTTCCAATATTATTGTTCGTTAAGAAAAGTTAATTCCTTTGAATCTCTATGTGATCTTTTAATTTCTAATAAATTATTTGAAACTTTAAATAAGGAAACCGCAACCATATTGGCATTCGAGAAGCGGAAGATTGGTTTAGGCCTATTGATTTAGCGAAAGAGTGTGATATTTTATATTTCATCTAGAAGCGGATCACGTAAGGAAACTCCTATTGCTTGTGGATATACCGAAGACCCCTTTAAAAATAGACCACGAAACTATAAACCAAAGATTAAAGATAGCTATCCCCAAAATCTCGAAAGGCAAAATAAAAATTGCTACATATATGCGGTGATTCATCTCATTACGCAAGAGATTGTGAGAAGCGTTTTAAGCCTAAACAATCTAACGGCCACATCCATAATAGAAAAACGCGAATTGTTTGAAAGTCAAGAGCGAAAAACAAAAAAAAAAAAGCGATGAGTTCGCACAACAGCTCCAATACGTAAACATTTTTGTAGAAAATCAGCCCGTAACAGCCTTGATTGATTCAGGTTGCCAGATCCCAGTTCTAAATTCCTCACTAATTAGAGTGAACAAACCTTTCGAAGGAATAATAACTTTAAGCTCATGTTTTAACGAAAAGCGCGTTGTAGAAGTAACATCAATAAATATTTCTCTTACTCGGCACTCTTCCAGTTTAAGTGTTCGAACGGCAATATCACCGACCTTGACCGAAGAATTTATTATACATCCCAGTGTATATACTGAAATCAAGAAAATAAGCCACGCAAAGAGCGATGTTTTATTGAATGAAAGTGAATCCCTCTTCAGGTGCTTTTTCTTTTTATAATGTTGCAAATGTGATAGAAAACTCTAGTTATGATTTGTCACATGTTAAAAACTTTAATATTAGAAATGATTTGAGTTCTCTAATTAAGAATTATAAACCTAATAAAATTAAAAGTACTAAGTTAAAATGTGTATTATATTGAAAGATGATATTCCTGTATGTCAGAGAGCCAGGCGTTTATCTTGTTCTGAGAAATTACAGGTAAACGATCAAATTGATGATTGGTTACAACAGGGTATTATAAGAGAAAAATGTTCTGATTATTGTTCACCTATAGTATTGTGTAAGAAAGTCAATGGTGCCATGAAAACGAGTTCCGTGGACTCTAACTCCCGGTCGTCCACCCCTTCACCTATGGAGAGTAAAACATAGTCGGTTCGCGATGCTCCGGAGGCTCTTCAAGCCCTGGCAGTGGAAACGGAAGAAAAGAGCGATCGTTTTGAACAGACGTCCAGAACTCTAGAGAGGAAAATATCGATGCGTTCAACCAAAGAAGAGCTTATTAAAAGGGCGTTCTTATGCCTGATGGAACTGATAAAGACCAAGATAGCAAAAATAAATGATTCTGTTCATCAGAACCACATTCCGCAAATCAACGGGTTTGGGCCCGAGAGTGGCTTGTCAGAAACTGAGAAGCAGCGTAACTCCCGTTGGTAACGTACACGTCGTCTTCGTTTTAGAAACCTACAACACCGTTGTGGTTACCAACTCTGGCTTTCCTACCGTACTATCGTCATCTCAGAATCATGCCATGCCTGTGATACACAATGTTTCCCTGTTGAACCTTCCGGA
>BMAU01012114.1:0-13614 GCA_019973935.1 Trichonephila clavipes | reverse complement strand
GGAAATTAGAATTTTCAGGTGCCAACGCCGAAGGCGTTTATACCTAGTATGAGAAGAATAGGAAATCCATGATGAAAATAATAAAAAATCAACAACCCTCAAAAGGGGAATGAACGAGATGCCTGCTACGCCAACCGAACGAGCTGAGTGAACTACCCAGAAACAGGTTGGTGACGTAGTGGCTTGAATGAAGGGAAGGACCGGGAAGGAATCCATCGCCAAAAGATGTACATGGAGGGGGAGGTGACAGTCAGAACTGACCCTGTTTCGATTAGCAGAGAGCGTTTGATGTTGTAGATGTTTGAATTTAATGTTTATTTGTTGAGTTACGGCGGTTTGAGCGGTAGCTGCCATTTTGCCGTGGCATAGGCGTATTTCAATTTAGGATGTGGATACGTGAACATTGTTTGTGCTCGAACATAATTGGGTTGTCGTGATTTTCTATAGTTCTGAAAACATTCCTAGCTAACTTAGTGATGTAACTAGAAATCTCGGCTCCATATGTAGTGAATAACATCATTTCTAACGTACCAAGGTGCGTTAGTAATGAGTCGGAGAATTTGTTTTGGGTAACTTGGATTTTTTTCATGTGGGTGGCAGCCGCTGCTCCCCAGACAGGAGAAAAAGGTAAGTTATAATCGGGCGCAGAACTTGCTTGCATAGAATGACTTTGTTTTCAAAGGGAAAGTGGAGAATTCCTCCCAACGAGGGAGATAGCTAAATGAATTCTCCCCAGAACTTTTCTGAGAGATAGTCGATATGCTTTTTTGTATGTTAAGCGGCTATCCATGTGTAGGACCCAAGTAACGAACTACCGAGACCCACTGTATGTTGTCTTCAAAAGAGTGAGATGAAAAAGGGGCCCATTAACTCCCATTTTCTGAATATAATTGCTTGAGACTTGTCAACATTAATTGCAATTCTCCATTGTGTGAGCCAATCTTGTAACTTGTCAATGATAGTTTTGCATGTTTTTAAGTGTGTATTTGAGCTGGGTACCTTGCGTAAGCATGGCGGAATCATCCGCGAACAGGCAAGTACTGACGGTGGGGTGTTCTGGGGAAGTCGTGTGTGTAAATGTTGTAAAACTGGGGGACAGGAACTACCCCTGGAGGGTTCCACTTTGAATAAGTCCATTAGTAGAAAATGTGTTATTTACACGGACCCTGAAGGTCCTGTTGTGTAAATAATTGTGAATAATTTTAATTAAATATCCAGGAATTTGAGTTTGATAAGTTTGTATGTGAGGCCATCATGCCACATCTTGTCGAATGCTCTCTTAACATCTAAGAAAACACCGACGGTGTAGAATTTGTTAGCGAATCCTTCATTTATAATATTCGTCACTTGTATAAGTTGGTGTAGCGTTGAATGGCCCTCCCGGAACCCGCATTGTTCCGGGGAATGCAATCTATGGCTTTTGCAGTGTGTTTGAATTCTTTTTTTTAAGATTATTCTTTCGAAAACCTTAGCAGTGGTACTTAATAAAGAAATCGGCCTATAATTTTGACTAAATTTGTGGTCCTGATTTGGCTTTGGCAACATAACTACGTTTGCTTGCTTCCACTGTGTCGGAAAGTGATTTTTAATGAGGCATTGATTGTAGATTTTTGTTAAATGTGTAATAGCATTTAAAGTTAAATATTTGAGTGCAATATTTGGGATATGGTCGGGACCCGCAGCTTTTGCGGTTCTGCAATCTTTTAATAATGCCTCGGACTTCGATAGGGAAGTGAGGGGGAGTTGTGAGTGTTGTGAAGTTGTCGAAGTAGTTACAAACTACATTTTCGACTTCTTCGATCTTGTCGTCACTGTAAGGTTCAACATTTTCCTGAAAAGTGACTTCAAGTGTGTCTTTAAAAGCCTCCGCTTTTTCGAAATCAGAATAAGCCATTTCCCTGGACCATGGAGGGGGAATGACCGTAGCTCTTTAGTGATTTTCCCTATGTAAATTGTACAAGGAATTATCCTGTGGGTTTAAAGTTAAAAGAAGATCTTTCCAGGTCCTGTTTTTTATGTGCTTCGATTTCTTTCCCTGATCTGTCTAATGAGAGCGTTAACTTCGCGTTTGTATGGTTGATATCTGGTGTTATTCCAGAGTTTCCTGAATCTATTTTTTGCTCTGATAAGCTCTCGTATGTTTTCAGGAAGGCGGAGGTGAGGTGTGTTGATTACTCTAGTGGACGTGGAAGCAGCGATCGCATTCGTAATTACGTCGGTGAAATTTTGAACGGCCGTGTCCAAATTATCTATTTGGGGATTTCCCGAATGTTGTGATAAAAGTATCTCTTGAAACTTAATCCAGTTTGTAGATTTAAGAGTTCTAAGAATCGGTGGTAAGATGTTATTTGTTATGAAATCAAAAATCACTGGATTGTGATCACTGCTAAGGGCATTTATCGTGAAAACATCAGTGTGAGCCAAATTAGCTGCAAAGCCGATGTCAAGAATGTTGTTAGTGTGCCATGCGTTGAAATGAGTTGGAGTGTCAGGGGCGATAATATCTAATGCGGACCCGACGGCCCAATTGCATAAAATATTACCATTTGTGTTAGACCTGCCTGGGTTCCAGCTCGAGTGTTTCGCATTAAAATCACCGAAAAGAAAGGCTTTGTTGCTATGATTGAGAATTGCGTCCAATTCAATAGTATTAATGGAGCCGTGTGGAGGTATGTAAATACACGCCACCGTGATTTTTGTGTTGTTACCTACTTGTAGAATAACCGATGTATTTTCAAATGTGTTTGAAGTATTGACAATGGCGTGATGCCTAATGGAATTTTAACGAAGATGGCAGTGCCGCCCCCGCGGTGTGTTGTACGATCACTTCTGTGACAAGTGTAGTTTGGAATGCTAACTCGGTCCGCAGGACGAAGGTGTATTTCTTGTATCCCGATTACGTCGGGATTGTAGTCAATGATAGTGTCTTTAAATTCATCTATACATCGTTTTAAGCCGTTAGCATTACAGCTAAAAACCTGAGAGAGTTACTGCTCGCGTTATTATTGAATGTTAATTTTAAATTTTAGATTGAATGTAGGACAGCATTTGTCCCCACATGTGACATGACTTGAGATACATCAAAGTCGTGCTTCGTGTTTTTCTTAACTGCAGCAGAGTACAGTTGTTGAGGAGGTGTGGAGTTCAGAGCGCGCGCTCCTGGTTTCTCCTGCCAGACGTTTTCATTGGTTGTTTTTTTCTTCATGTTGTTTGTATTGTTTTTTGGGGTTTTGGGGCATCCTGAGAAATTTGCAGGGTGCGGTCCACTGCAGTTTGAACATTTAGCTGGGGCTTTATTTGGCTTTTTGCAATCGGAGGTGAGATGGCCCCTGAACATTTCAAGCCTCTAGGTGCACGATTGCAAAACCTAGAGTGATGGTAAAACTCCTGGCATCTATAGCACTGAGGAGGCATGTTTGATTTGTTTAGAGGTTCAGCATGAACTCTAAAAAAATCCTATGTTGGTAATATTGAATATACCCTGATTATCAGGGTTTTTAGCGAGGTTACCAGGAAAAGTGGCATGTTTGTGTTGGTCTTCTTATTTTTCAACAAGGAGATGTGGTTGGGATCAAAAACATATAGTAACCAACATTCGAATGCGCCACTCGAATGAAAAAAACTAATAAAAAACAAGGAGATATTAGCATTGCCCTATAAAATTATTTATTCATATGTCTGTACTCATAAAAGTAATATTTTTGTGCGAAATATAGAATCATATTTGAGAATTAATTGTATTCTAAGAAGGAAACAATAGATTTATGGTAGCTGAAATAGGTTATAAATCCTTTAGATTCAAAATTTTATTTAAATATCTATAAAAACTCCGTCAAGCGTTGTTCTATACTTCCTCGTGCTTCATTTGGATCACTTGATATAATTAAATTGAATTTCGATTGTAAAAAAATCTACTAAAGGTTTTGATTATCTTTTGAAAAATCTTATTTAAAATTTCCACTTAAAATCATAGGCAATTTGTTCAGAAGACCCGATCCGGCTTTGTGAATTTTTGTTGTAATTTAACAATATTTCATTCTATCCATGTATTAATTTAAGCAAAGGTATACTAAAAATAGGTAGTTGATTGGGAAGAGAGGAACCTAGGTCAAAACCTTTAAAAAGGATTTAATCCGAAGATTTATATCCTAATCTCTGGCTTATACTAGCTCTTTTGTCATTGTATGGCAGTTTTGTATAAATTCATCCGGTGCTGCTACAGGGAAAGTCTTTTTTTAGATATATATTTTGTTTTCTTGTATTTGTTGTTATTGTTGTGACTAACGCCACCTGCCTGATGAAGTCAGGTCGAGGCCCGCAAAATTCATCGCGGCTAAGGGCTAGAATGTACGCCTGTCGTTAGCCTTAGCCTTGAGCACCATGCAGGTGACAGTACGTTTTTGCTCGGTTCCACCCCCAATTTAGAGGGATAAAACCCGGGGTGGTCAGGGCCTCCCACCTCTCTTCCCCTTCCACCAACCAAATGAGAGGACTTGCGGCTCGACGGCTATTTAGAGTACTCCCATGCCGCAAGGGCACTGCTACATTTATAAACATCCATGTCTTCTCCAGTCCGTAAGGTATCGCTGTCAGCGTCGCTAACCATTATACCTGTTGAGCGACTTTCTTGTATTTAAATTATTTAATGTAACTTTTTTCTTAATACCTGTATACTTAATTTTGTTATTTTAAATTTTTAATTGTTTTAATTTACTTTTTAGACTCAAAGTATATTTAAGTAATATGATTAATAGAACTATTTGTTCATTGCTATTCCGATTCGCTTACAAAAATAGATTTCTATTCTTAAGATCACTGCATTATTTTGCTAATGATAATTATACTATTTACTTAGTTCTATAAAAATTTGACTTTTTTCTACATTTTTGTGTTTAATTTTAGTGTAGGATTTCTCTTGCTCCCTAGGCCTATTTTTCAATTCCTATATATATTATTAGCTCAAACTCTCTCTCTATATTTATATTTATCTCAGCGGAATTTTCAATCTTTAATAAAATACTTTTAAAGAGCTCAAATGAGCTGAAATTTTATACACACGATTATTTTAGATGAAAATACACTAATTTAATTATAATTAATAAAAATTAATTAATTAAAACTAATTATTCAAAGAATTACAACTACAGTCACGTTGGTATCATTTTTAGCGACTTAGCGACCCTTTTGGCGACTTGTGTCAAAACTTAAAAAGGTTTTTTCTCGTCTTAAAGTATTCAGTTGAACTCAAATTTTATATACAAGATCTCCTCTCGTTTTGGATAACAATACGATACTTTAGTGATAGTTAATAAAAATTAATTCCAACTTAATATTGTGATTCTGTCATATGTATATACATATTTATATTAATTTTAACTATTTAATAAAGAGTAGTCTTTACTTTATATAAGCAAAGTATTATTATTTTATAAGCATTTTTTAAAAAGAACATTTTGAAAAAAGTTTATTCTAAGTTAATTTTTTTCCAAAATATTGTATTTAAATAAATTTTTTCTGTCAAAATGTCCTTAAAATAATTTTATGTATGTATTTTTAATCTAATTCACACTAAATATCGCGAACATTTTCTATTTATACGCTTTTTTAAAAGCACGGTACCGAACGTAGTCGGATACCTTAAAAGTAGACTGTACATAGCTTACGTTGTCAAAATATTCTACAAAAAATTACCCAAAACAAATAAAAGTACATGACTTACAATCGCACAAACCGGCTCGCTCGTTGCACGTTTTATTGGAGTGCATAGTCCTTCCGGACTCTAACCTCCTGTCCTGGAATGTAAGTGACTGTAAAAATTTACCAATGCCCATTTTAAAAGATTATTATTATAAGTTTAGAATTATAAATTGTGTATGACTTTTAAATTAAAAATATACAAGAAAAATAAGACAAAAAGCTCTTTTAAGAGCTAGCAAATCTGAGCCAATGAGAGCCCAAAGTGGGCGGAGCAGAGCTGGCCAATCGGGTTGCAGCGAAGAACCATGATCAGAAAAGTGCGGGAAAAATATCTTGAGATGGAAGAATGAACAGAGAATGAAAGGCAGCATTCCTATTGGCCGAGCCAAAAGTTCAGCTAATTTGGTATAAGTAGTTTCGAAAAAGTGGAACCAATCAGAGCGCTTCTACGATTCAACAGAGTTGGATCGTAGAGAGTGAAAAAATTAAGAGAAAAATAAGAAAATACGGAAAATAAGAGAAAAATTAATCAAAATCAGGGTGACCAAGACATCTCTTGGCCTTCTGACAGAAAAGTGGGAGTAATAATTTGGAATATCTTGAATAGATGGGCAGTCATGCTCATCTACTGTATTAAAGAAGTTAATGGAGATTTTACGGATAGTCTGTCTAATAGTAGGAATATTAAAGTTTCTTCTGATCGACATTTTCTCATACCAATGGGCATCGAGAATCTGTCGAAAAATTAAATTTTGAGAGCTTTCAAGTAAATTAATATTGGTTCTTGCTGCATGACCCCCAGACTGGTGCGGCGTAAGTTAAGAGAGGTTTTAGGATCAGAGTGTAGATAAGCAGTTTATTACGTCTACTTAAATTAGACTTGCGACAGATAAGGGAGTAATATTTATGCGTTACATTTTTAAATTTAGTTCTAATTTGTGTGATGTGTTGTCGGAAAGTGAGGTTTTATCAAGGTATACACCAAGATATTTGGTGTGATGAGACCAGGGATCCTTGGTTTTGAAGAGCGATTTCAGGGTGTGGGACTTCTTTGCGAGAAGAATACTGCCTCAGTTTTGAGCTATTGAGAGCGATTTTCCAAACGGAGAACCAAATCTCAAGGTGAGCCAGGTGTTCATTTATGTTCTCAACGAGAGTGTTGAGGTTTTTATGTCTACTTAGTATAGCTGTATCATCTGCATACATACAGAGCATAGTTTTAGTACTTTTTAAAATATCGTTAACGTAGAGGTTGAATAGAACAGGACCTAGAATTGACCCTTGGGCAACTCCGGCATTGATGGATCTAGTTTGAGAATAAGTACGATTAATTTTGACGGTGAAACTTCTATTACTAATGTAGGATTTTAAAAGCAAGATTAGTGGAGTAGGAATGTTATAATTAATTAGTTTGAAGAGTAGGCCAGTATGCCATACTCTGTCAAATGCTTTTCTGAATGTCTAGGAAAACTGCAGCTGTGCACTGACCCATATTATTTCCTTCTTTGATATACTCAACAACTCTGAGTAATTGATGAGTAGTGGAGAGACGAGGGCGGAACCCGTGCTGCTCCGGAATGAGGATCTTATTAATTTCAAGAAAATCGTTTAGTCTGGTGGAAATGATTTTTTCCGCCAGTTTACTTAATATAGGAAGTAATGAAATAGGTCGGTGGGATTCCGCTAACGTGGGATCTTTCCCAGGTTTGAGAATCGGGACCACCACTGCAGTCTTCCAGGCACTCGGAAAGTATCTGAGGTTAAGCATGTTATTAATTATGTTAGTAATTTTGAAAATAGTAATGAGTGGAAGGTGCTTGAGCATTTTGTTAGTAATTCCGTCTCTCCCAGGACATTTACGAACTTTAATCTTTTTAATGTGAAAATGACTTCCGAAGGAAGAGCGGGAGGTATTTGGTCAGTATTGTTAGTATTAGCAGTGAGAGTATGCATCAACAGTGTTTGTAATGTATTTGTCTTTGTGTGGGTTCTGAATGTCATTTAATTGAAATTGACTCTCTAGCGACTGAGCTATTAGTTTCTGTTTTATGTGTGTCACTGAGAACTGTACCGGTAGGCCGTTAAGGGCGGCTGCAAAATCGGGGCGGCCTTCCTTCTGAACGCTTTGGCGGTTCCCAAAGGGATCCGTCCTCAGTATCCAGAGAGGTGAGGTGTTCCTCCATACTTGTTGTCTGTAGAAGATTTACTTTTCTTTTAATGGCGTTTTTGTAGTCTGTTAAGTGTAGTTTTATCTTGTGGGTGTCTAGTGAATTGCCAGATTTTCTGGCTCGGTTCCTCTCCTTGAAGAGGTGTTTTAGCTCACCCTGCACGAATGGGACTTCGAATGGGTCACTGGCTTAGAGGCATTTCCGTGAGCTGAGAATCTCACTAGTGAGTTCTCTAACTTCGTTTTTCTATCTCAGAGGTGGAGCGGGCCGTGTGAAGATAAATATTTTCAGTGCTCGCTAAGTTAAAATAAATTTGCTCAAGTTGTATTTAATTGGGGTGGGGTAATTCAAATTTAGAAGTTCGAGGAAAGTGAAGTTTAATCGGGTTATGATCCGAGCTGAGCTCGAGTTGAACTGATATTACATGGCCAGTTTAGATTTTTAATGAGAGCATAATCAATAATAGAAGCGGAATTTATTCCATATCTAGTAGGGGTAGGGGGTGCTAGAACATCAATGCTATTATTAACGATATAGTTATACAGTCTATTACCTCTGGTGTCGCTACAGTGGCAACCCACGAGGTGTGCTTTGCATTAAAATCTCCCACAAGTATAGTTTTACTATTGAAGTTAAAAAATGGTGTCGAGGGCGGCACCAAGGTTTCTAAAATAATTGTTGATAGGCGGGATGTAGATCGAGCCCACACAAGAATAGGGTCGTAATCTGTGGGGTAATAGTGATCAGAGTTCCCTCGACACCTGTGAAAGAGGGGAGGGTGAGGAACATGATAGTGGGAAATAAAATTTTTTTTTTTTAATTAGGATCGCAGTTCCACCTCTGCCGGGGGCTGGGTGGGTCCTGTCGTTCCTGTAACAAGTATAATTAGGAATTTTAAAAAAGAATGCTCTGGTCTCAGATGTGTTTCTTGTATAAGAAAAATATCAGGGGGTGCTTATCAATGAAATCGCGTATCTCACCAATACGCGATCCCACTCCGTCCGCGTTCCAGGAGAAAATTGAGAGTCGAAAAAGACTTATCCATCATGAACAGTTAAAGTTGAGAGGAGGAGCAAACTCCTTTAAGCAGACAGTTGAGTTTGTCTGCTGGATTTGAACAGTTAAAAGATTTTTCACCATCGCTCTAAACCACGGCTCGACCAACCCCGCCTTTTGACTGAATCAGTAATGATGGTGTATGGTGATAGGCCTAGGCCTATGCATGGACGTCGGTCATCACGAGTAAAGGCGGAAATTTGGTACCATCAAACTGGTTTAAACCCTTTTTATTTGGCACTAAGTGGGAATTACTTTTTGACTTACTAGGCGTCATTTTTTAACTTTTGTTTCAAAAAGTATCTCTTACTTCACTTAAAATATTTATTTTTAGTATTCTATTTTTATTTATTGTTTATTTTATCGTGTTCTTTATTGTATTTTATGTTTTTCTTTTACATATAGGTGTTGTTTATAATCATCAGACCAAATTTCTAATTTTTGAAATGTCAACTAATACCTAGTACTAAAAGGGAGTTAACTAATTTTAATAAAATGAAATCATAAGCTCTTTCGTTGCAAAATATTCTTACGATATCTCTTTTGATCACTTTCGTCTGTTGTCACACATTACATAATTGTATCTGTTGTATTTAAGGCACTCTTATTTTAATATTAAAGTAGAAGTTATACAAAAAAATATATAGCAATAAAATCATTCTTCTTAAAAAATGTTTATCTTTCAGAATTTTCTATTTATAATCAAGAAAGATTACAAGATCCCAATCATTATTGCAGCTCCTCTCGTAGTAAATTATATCCTATCAATCCAAAAAAGCTTCAGTAACAAATAAAAAATAAATCATATCACATAAATTTAAACAACACACACACACTACAAACGCAGAATCAATTTAATCTGACTCCATAAAGTAAAAAATACTAATAATATATAATATAAACTAATTTTTTTTTTTATATATATATATATATATATATATATATATATATATATATATATATATATCAAATTTGTATATATATATATATACTTTGATGCTGATGATTAAAAAATAGTGCTAGGCTTCAAAAATATATATGTATTATATAAACACGTATTATATATATCTTCTTATCGATATATTTTTATTTATCCATAAATCGGAATTTCTCAAAACTATTAATTACTTCTTTTTAATGTAACTGACAACTATTTAATTATAACATTGCATCAAAGACCATAATTACTCATATATATTTTTTACGTTGTTTTTTTTTTTTTTATCTCTTTGACCCAACAATTTATTCAAATTAGTTTCTCACTTTTAGTGAAACTCATCAAATGGAATCAAATGATTTTTGTATTTTTACTACATATTAACACAATCAAATAGGGAGGAAGAATAATAGTAATATTTTCTTGGGATTTGAATTCCCCGTAAAAGAAAGGAGAAATAAATATCTCAGGATCATCCTAAGATCTAACTCTAGAAAAGAAAAAGTTACAGCTTGTGTGTGACCGAAGTAGTCAAGTAATCAACGAAGTATTGATTACCTTCTTACTTACATCGGTGCTCAAAAAAGAAAACTAATTTCTCGACCAAAGCCTCTCTAGTAAGATAATCTAGTTCAATATGTGGTTTATCTAGTTCCTCAGAGATATCTTTAGAACTTTCTGGTCCACAGTGGCACAGACGTATAACGAAAAATATGAGCCCCTGCTAGTCGGGTTTGGGCTCCAAGCCGGATCTTACAAAAGGTACGCACTCAGCATCAGTCAGGCTTTGAGCCCTCAAAAATCCCTTCCCCTCCCGCTATGTGGGGGTGTACGTTACGCCACTGCGATCATGAGTAGCATAGTTTTTCTTGAGTAGTGCAGGGTTGTCAAACTCACTGCCCACAACGAGCATTTTTGCGCGCCAGGCCGATATATCGGCACACAACTATATATACAAAATACCAAAATTTCTACCGATTTACGGAAGATAGTAGCAGAGAGAGAGAGAAAAGATGTCAAGTGTCAGGAAGTAAACATTAAATTTTTTTCTTGTTCTTTTATTTATGTTTATTATAATGTATTATTCGAAATAAACCTACTTTTCAATGAATATGGATTTTTGCAGCCCACCTAAAGTTAAACTTGTTTGCTTGACCCAGGTTAGCCTAAGTTAGCCCCCTTGGAGTAGTGGGTACGAATTCTGGCCACTGAAAACTCGCCATGTAGGAGGGCTGATGCGCATTAAATATGATGATGTTTGAATTCCTCACGCTTACGTGGTGTGGAAATTTCAAAATACAGCTCATGTGTATTTCTCGTCACTTGACCTTGGTTCAAATTTGTACCAGTCAGTTTGGTCCATTGCCAATAGTTTACAAAACTATTGGTGAACAGTTTTTAATCCCTTGAAAAAGACTGGATTATTTTTTTTAACTTTCCTTTCGAAGGCTAAAATTAATTATAATAAACACAAATCCTATTGCAAAAAAACAAAACAAAATATATTAACTAAATAAAACGCTTGAGATAGCTTTTATAATGATAAATTTGAGCTATCTCCTTCAGAATAACCTTTATAGTAAGCATATTAATTCTAAATCTCTCGAAATTTCTCTCTATGAGCTTCGGACGCAACTTCAGAAAATGCACGCTTTATTTAAAACTTTCATTCTGATTAGTTTTAAAGTCCCCCCATCCCACGAAATCTTCGTCCTGGAGAAATAGAAGGATTTCCAAGGGTCTCAAGGGGTGCTAAACCCCTCGGCTTCAGTATCATAAATCATTCTATGTGGAAAATTATGTATTCTATCTGCAAAGATGATTAAAAGTTTTTAAATCTATGCATTAAATTTTCATAACTTCTATACCAAACACTTAACATTGCAGAAATTAAATTCTTACAACCAGGTAAAGAATCCGACATCCGTTAAACCATATTGACCGATTTGTCTCTTCTGATCCCTTGAAAGAATATTTCTTGATAGATTTTTTTCTCATTTTGCATACTCATAATATTCACCATACCAATTATGGTGAATAATAATTCACCATAATTGGTATGGTTTTAAAGAAAACACTAAATATTTTTGATGCTATCAGAAAAAAAATTTAATCATTAATACGCTGCTGGACAATTGCTAAGGACGGATCACAAATTGCTATGTAGCATAACATTAAACGAGACATGAGGCCTAGTAGGATAAAATATAGTTGCCACACTGTTCAGACATTAGAATAAAGAATATTTATTGTTCTGGGAAGTACAAAAGCTGTGAAACATCTGAAAGAAAAAAAAAATGTTCATTTGATCTGCGTACGGAGAAATGGAACAATGCATCTAAAAGTAAGCAGGCACCTTAAAGAAAGGTATCAGTACGGGATATGTCCACCGTGGAGTGTGTACAACATTCCACACGTCGTACCATACTTTGCACAACATTATCCAGCAGCTGTTGAAGCAATTTATCCCATTCCTCTGTGAGTGCACGGATGAGGGTGTTCTTGTTTGTACGAGGATAGTTTCGACCAGCAACTTGCCTCCCCAAAGCATCCCACACATTTTCAATGGGGTTTTAGATCTGGAGAACGCTGGCCATACGAGATGTTGAATACCCTCGCTGTCTAGACAATCCTGAACAGCGAGTGTTCGATGACATGCTGCGTTGTCGTCCATAAAAACAAATTTATCACCGACAGCACCCGGAAAAGACGAACATGAGGAAGTAGAACTTCATCAATGTATCGTTGGCCCGTCATAGTCTCATTCTCAACCACATGTAGGCGCGTGCGGCCATTGATCATGTTGCCGGCCCACACCATGATACTGCATGTCGGATATCGGTCTTTTTCCTGGATATTTTCTGGACGATAGCTTGTTACCACTCTCGCCAGAATCAGTTGGCGTTTACAATCAGATGACAGACTGAACCTACTCTCATCTGAGAATAGTGCATGCCCAGTCCTGTTCGGTCCAATTGTGATGCTCACGACACCATTGCAAACGGGCAATACGGTGCTGTCTGATCAATGGGACACACACAACGGGTCTGCGTGCGTATAGTCCTCCTCACCTCAAACGTCTGGCAGCAGTTTTTCGGGAATCTGCTTTCCTGAGGCAGCAAGAAACGATTTGCCACCTGCTGAGCTATGGTGCGCCTGTTCCTTTTTTGCTGATAGGACGATATATCTGTCTTCTGCAGGCGTCGTACTTCTAACACGACCTCCCCGTGCCGTCTACTACACATTCCAGTAGTTTTAAATGACTTCCGCAGCCGTGAAACAACGCTGTGAACGATGTCGAACACCCTGGCAACATCTGTTATTTTTCGCCCTTCTTCGATCTTTCCAATAATTCGGCCACGCATAAAATCATCTATGTGATGTCGGGAAGACATGCCAAAAATTTTAAGTTCGTCTATTAAATCTTTCCTGTAAAACTTTGACTTGAAACAACAACTGTCCACACGCGTCAAAACCTTTAAAGCTCTTTTGAACGCTATCACGGGATGAACAGACGTGGAAAAAAAATTTGCATACTCATACTTCTTCTTACTAATATCCAGCACTTAGTTTAATTTTCCACATTTTGCTTCCTTTCATTATGTGGTTGCTATGGATGATAGTGTTATCCGTCCTAGCAATTGTCCAGCGCAGTGTACTAATTTTTTTTCAAAAATAAATACCATATTTTATTAACATTGAAAGAGTCGAAACCTCTATACCGACAATGTTAAACTGGCTGTTTTCGATGTACCT